>JAODTR010081688.1:0-14728 GCA_025399935.1 Amblyopsis rosae | reverse complement strand
CGGGAACCATAACCTTATCGTGGTGGAGAGGTTTGTGTGTCCCTATGATCCTGAGAGCTGTGTTGTCTGGAGCCTTGTGCTTCAGGTAGGGTCTCCCAATGCAAAGTGGTCTCAGGGAAGGGGCCAGACTAATAATGGTTCAAAAGATCCTTCATGAAAAAATTGAAAAGAGGAGAAGTTACCCTGCCCAAAGAAAGCCTGGGACCCCGTCTGGAGCCAGGCCCAGAGGGAGGGCTCGTTGGCGAGTGCCTGGTGGCTGGGTTTGTCACGGAGCCCAGATGGGGACAGCCTGAACAAGCAAAGTGGCACCATCACACTCTTCATCCTATGGGCCCACCACTAGTAGGAGGAACCGTGGGGGTCATGTGCTCCGTCATATGAGAAGAACCGGGCGGCAGAGGCTGGCTCTGGGGACGTGGAACGTCACCTCTCAAGCTATGTACAGTAAGGATGGGACGCTGTTGACCTCAACTGGTGGTAACTGGAGGTAATTGGGTGGTGGAAGGAACACTTTGAGGAACTCCTGAATCCAACGATCTGCCTCTATGGTAGAGGCAGAGCTGGAGGCTGATAGGGGATTATTGTAAATTACCCTGGTGGAAGTCACTGAGGTAGTCAAACAACTACGCAGTGGCAATGTCCTGGGGATTGATGAGATCCGTCGAGAAATAATGAAAGCTCTGGGTGTGGAGGGCATGTCTTGAATGACACGCCTCTTTAATATTGCGTGGAAGTCTGGAACAGTGACCAAAGACCCCTGGACAAAAAGGGGAACCAAAGAGTGTGTGCCAATTATAGGGGTATCACACTTCTCAGCCTCCCTGGTAAGGTCTACTCCAAGGTGCTGGAGAGGAGGGTTCGGCCAATAGTCAAACCGCAAGTCAACCTTGTATTGCTTTTTAAGGGCAATCCAATCCTTGTATGTCAAAATTACAATCACTTTACCGCACCGTTGAGACGAAAGAGAGCTGAGCCGGAAGGCTCTCGATTTTCATTCCTACCCTTACCTATAGTCATGAAGGGTGGGTCATGACCAAAGGAATAAGATCACGGGTACAAGCGGCCATAATTAGTTTTCTCAGGAGGGATGTCGGGCGTCTCCCTTAGAGATAGGGTGAGAAGCTTGGCTATCCATTAGGAAGGAGTGCTCTTTTACTTTGAAAGGAGCCAGTTGAGATGGTACAGGAATCTGGTAAGGATGCCCCTTGGACGCCTCCCTAGAGAGGTGTTCCAGGTACATACAGCTCGGAAAAGGCCTTGGGAAAGACAGGGGACAAGGTGGAGAGAATTTATCAGTCAGAGCTGGCTAATGTGTCTCGGGAAAGAGAAGTTTGGGGTCCCATGCTGGAGCTACTGCCCCTGCGAACAGACTACGGATAAGCAGATGAATGGTTGAATGTAAAGAGTCACTGTATCACTGAATCACAACTCTTCATGCACAAACTTAAACACACATAATCGGTGTTGTATCCCGGAGTCATTGGTTGTTGACACATACACCCTCAGCCAGGCGACCTGACCAAGGTTGGTTGTCTGAATTGCATTCTACTGATCTACTTGCTCCTTTTAAACCAGAGCAATCTGGATTTTTTTTGTCTGCCACCTCTATATTGTTGTTGATGGCTCTTCTCCTTCATGCTCCCATAATGCCCAGGGTTTCATAGCCCTTGCTGAGGGAATAACAAACCCATGACTGCCCACCTCCACTAGTATACACCTTGTCCTCCACCCATTCCTGCGACAGTCCTTCACCAGCTCCTGGTACAAAGCCTTATTCCTCTCTTGCACATTCTCCATACTATCCCAGGGCACAGTCAGATTCAGTAAGATCAGAAGTCTTGTGGCATCACAGACCAAGATGATGTCTGGGCTCAATGTGGACTAGGTTGTAGGTGGTGGCCATATCAAGCAAACAATGCAGCTCTTGGGTTTTTTCCTAGGCTGCTCTCCCTCCTTAAACATAATCGTCTTGGCTGTTGGGTGCCTGAATCGGTGACGATTGGGCATATCTGCTGTTGTTATTCCGCTTGTTGATTACATCAGCTATGATTTGAGGACCTAGTCACGTCTACAGCGAAAACATCCCTCATATAGTGCCTTGTGACAACTGCTCAGGATGTGTTCCTGTCTTGGAACAAGAGGGCATGCAGGTATTTCTATTTTTAAGGTTGGATGGGTTATGGAGAACATCATAGAATTTAAATAAATAACTTAATCCTCTGTGGGTTATACCTTCAGATCAGTTAAAGCAATTTTATTTATATAGCCCTTAATCAAATTCCAAACTCCCCTACATCCCTTTAACCTGCAACTTCCCTTAGGGAAGAAACCTCTGTAAAAACCAAGGGTAAAATAGAATAAACCTTGGGAAGGGACCACAGAGAGGAATTCACCTGTCCCTTAGGATGCAATATGTGTCGACAGGGCAACAAGAATTTGCAATAATATATTGGATGTTTATATATTGAATATTTACATGGTAGAATTCATCTTTCAATGGAATTTATGGAATGATTTATATTACCCCTCTGCTTCGGAATGACATTTCAGAGTCGGGTTGGGCCTGTCTGTGTGCTTCTGCATGTCCCTGTATGTGTAACAAGCAGAGTGTACGTGCGTTGTACATCTGTCATAGGTGATACTATCTTGATAATGCGCTGCACTTTGACTTTAGACCAGGTTTTTCCTGGTCAATCACACAATCACTTTCCGCTGCCTCAAGATAGCAATGCGCCAGCAATTTAGCGCAAGTGCATTACTATTTAAACAATGTGGATAAGAAAATGACAACTGTCGGTCTGAAACTAGTAAAGACACTTGCGCTCCCGCTTTGAGCTGCATTGCAACAGTTGGATGCTGGGTTAGGGTCCTGGGTGTTTAGACTTAGAACAATTATTTCTGGGAATGTAATTATATAAAATATGAATGTACAATATGTTGTAAAATGAAGGGTTAGCTAAGTTAGATGTGATGATACTGTTGTCATTATCCTAACAATGTTGTTTGGTTATGACATAACTCGTGTATTACCTGCTCAACTATTGACAAATTTACTGATTGGAAGTCACTTAGCATAAACATTCTTCTAAATAATGTAAATGTAAGAGGTAATTTCCATCATGGAGCACTTCACAATTCTTCTCTACAGTCGTAGCAGCCAACTCAACATCTCAGTTGCTCACAAAGCAAATCCCACCCCCCCCCCCAACTAAGGATGCACTGGCGCAGCAAACGAGCAGTGTTCCATGAGGTGGCACCAAATATGCAATCTCCAACAAACTGCTGTTGATGTACCCAAGGTATTGGAGACTCTTCCACAGGCAAGTCAGTCCATCCTTGAACTGTTGTGGCTACAAGAAAGGCTGGTGGGGGCATTGCAAATGCAAAAATGCTCACTCAATGTGGTGGAGACTGTGAAGACAAACTTATTATTTCTTTGAAATGTTCTTAAGATAAGTTGTTATGGTCATATTGAATATTGTTCTACTCTTTACAGTTACTGTATTTTCAGAATTAATTAACAAAATGATTATGACAACACTCATGCAACATATATTATACATTTATGCCCATGTTAAGTCTAGCCTAGGTTCTCAGATGCTGTGATTTCATTCTCTCAGCATCATTTAATTCACCTTACAATCACTGAATTCACCATTACCGGATATTCCTGAATAATATATGATGTTGTATTGTATAGTTGGTGTATTCCTTGACCATAAAAACATAGTAGACATCACCTATACTGCGTTATAGTGTTTGGTTCAGGAAATATGATGAAAAATGCATAATTTGGTTATGGCGGAAAATAATTTAGTTGCCATGGTCACCACAAGGTGTTTTTGCGATGGCTCCCTTTCTGAAAATGTTCAGGGCCTTAAACTGTACAAGTGTACCGTACTAAGTTGTATGCTTTTATGAAAACGTGAACATATCACCTCAAATGTGATATGGACTATATAAGACATTAGGGTTGTATCACTTGGTTTGGGGGTGGGTTTGTTTACATAGTGATAACTATCAATAAATTACATGATATGCAGGATTATCATACCAAAATATAAACTAGCGACATGTAGAAAGTCAAAAATATCTAAATCTGGTTTGGCCCCTGGACTATGAGGAATGGGTTAAATGCAGAGGATGATTTTCACTACATGCATGTGCATGTAACAATAAAAGCACCTACACCTTTACCAAGTGCTTAAAACCCTCTGAACCCCAAGCCGTTTCTGGTTGTTTTTTGCTCTTCTCACATTTGTACTCACTGTGGGCTCAATTTTCACTGCATCTGCATATCCTGCACCTCTCTCAAACATTTATTTTATGAAGTATAACACAGATATAATTGTATATATAATAATAATAAACAAAACAAAATGTAAGTTGAATTTATTTGATATTTTAATTTACAAAAATTGGAAAAGGATGTAATCTAAATATAGAACATGTTTCCAAGTGTCAATATGGGGGAAACATTTGAGGCTATGCATAATAAACTATTACAACTAAGTACAACCTCTACGAACTAGACGTTTTTATTTATTTACACAGGTTTTTCTACATACTATGCATCAAAGCCTTTTCACACTGAAGAGGCACCAGAGTCATGCCAGTCAGTAAAACAGTTCCTATCTACAATCAGGCACAGTGCCACACCATATCTTCTGCCCCTCCATAGAGGAAAGCCTCCCTTCTGTGTTCTTTTGAGACTTTTCCACATCTGCATTGATTGCTACAAGGAGGAAGGCCTGTGAGGCAGGTGTGGGAGGGTCTCTATGAAATTCAAATGGTTAATGGGTTGTTTTTGTTGGCACAGTACTTGGTGGATGATGTAGATGTTTGTGACTGCAATGTCAATGAAGTGTTGAAATAGTACTGAACAGTACTGGATCAGCTGGTTAGAGAGATCCACACCGCCCTACCCCTTTCAATTGTCTGCTTAATCTCTGACACAGACGTGCTTGCATCAACAGAACTCACCTGTGGTGATGAGGATGATCATGAGAACAGGGCTGTCCACCTAAAATGGAGGGTTCTGTGTTATCAGATCTAAAAGAAATAACATAATAGTTATACATAAACTAATACATAAGAATCATAACACAGCAATGTAGTGATAGTCTAGCCACCTGAAATACTATAGCCAGCTGTCATTGTAATAAATTAGACATACCCTATGATAAAATACAGTATGCTAATGGGGACGTGCAAATTATAAAATTTATATATGTATAAATATTGCCTATCAACATATTTTAGAGATAAAACATGATCAAATATACTCACAGGTCCTGATCCTTGCCCTCTTCAAAATCCTCGTCTGGAGAAACCTCCGCTAGAGAAACTGTTCGGAGCTGATTCTACGTCGATGTCGAATGCATCCTCCCGAATATGGCTATATTACTTGCGCCGCTGTAATAATTTTTAGCCATGTTGAACTTCTTTTATATACTTTCTTTTTATGTTCTCTCTAAAAATAATATAACGTTATAATATATGTTGAGAATATATCAATATATTTTTCTCTGCTGTACGCTCCCAGTCTGAAGCTCAGTCCATTTATCAATGAATTTTTGTCACATGACTGTCTCAGCTGAGCCATTTAATGCATCACAGTTGTGCTAAAGAGCGCATCATTTCGTGTTTTTTTTATTTGATCTGGGTAGCCCAAACTGTATATATTTGGCAAACTTTTAAATGAGACATTTAGAATAAAGTTTTCTTACGAAAAATCAAAATTTTACATTCGGTTATTTTTCCTGATGAAAGCCTTCACTCGAGTAGGCTGAACGAGTAGTTCAAGGACACTCGGAAATTTTAAAATCCGATGATAGTTTATTTTTTTACCGTTTCTGGCTAGACGAAAATGCATAAAATTGGTGATCTCTTAAAAATAATCTCAAACTATATGAAATAACAGCCTTTCAAACCCGCCTGCGAGTTCGAGGTTAAGAGGGTTAATTATATAAAGTGATGATCCAAGAGGAGAAAAAAACTATTTTAAAATAGGGATAGAAGATTAAAGATCATGGAGAACTTGGGTTAGTGGACGTGTTATGGGGAAGGGAGGTCAGTTGCTAGTTGGTTTTAAGTCTCTTGTTAGAGATGGGTAGTGACTCTGCTGATGGTAGTGCCAGTCAGCTAGCAGATATGTTAGATTGAGGTGATAGATGGAAGTGTTGCCATGATGTGGGCAGTTCCATTTACTGCCTTGTCTTGAATCAGATGTATATGCCTGTCAGACCATTGATGGGAACCATGACTACTTCAAACATAGAAATCAGGTCTACTCACATCACTCATCACTCTCCTTTTAAGATGGATGCATGCTTGAGAAACATGGTTGATCTGTTAAGTTGCTAAGTATAGGTAGTGCCCCAGATAGTGCTCCAGAAGTGAGGTCTAAATACTAGAGGGATAAGCAGTCATGAACATGCTGAAACCAGGTGTAGCTAAAACCTTCAATGACGGAAAGGCCAGAAACCTTGTGAAAATGTTGACTATCAAAAACTTGTTTACACTTGCAAATGGCCTCAATGTACTATCATCTCACCTAGGGATGGGCAGTATTTATGATACATGCATTTGAAATACAACATAGTATTTTGTAATTCGTATTTGATAAGGTTGTTGGCTATATATTTCATATCAAATACTTTGGTGTTTTGTATTTTGCAGTTTAAAAATACAATAAAATAATTCTGAGAGATGTTTACTTGGTGCAGCTTCTGAACTTTGTGAACAGGGTCTATATAAAAATATAAAAAAATGTATGCCACCTTGGGTGGTACCAAAATCTGGTTTGGCCCCTAGACTACCATATTTCTGCCCCGTTTTGATTTTTTATTATTTCAACACAATTATGTTCCAAGCAATGATGTCTGTAGGAAAAGCAGCAGAGGAGGGGTATCTGCTCTTGAAGTTTCAAACTATTTATGTAACACTGATGGTGACCACAGCAAATTTCACCTGAGGGATGTGACTAGCTGCATAATATGATACACACACCTTTAGTATTACTGACAGAGTTGGCGTCAATATAGAGCAGAAACATACACTGGTCTTTCTTCACTCTGGGGTTACCTGCACACACAATTATAGCACAATTATTGCATTATAGCAATCATTTACAAATAATTAACATTTACAAGGCTCTTAATGTTTTAACAGTCAAATTATTAACCTTTGAACTTAACATGATAGCCACATTTGTATTTAATTCATAACATTGTGCAGTGTTACCATCAGTACTATATGTAAGAAAACAAGTTCAGTACATTAGTGGTCAAGTCAGAGGTCAAAAGTGTTGCGCTTTCTCACGACACAAGCGACAGCCAGTTGACAGTTGCTCGCACACACACACACACACCGCTGCATTGCCCACAGTCACAGTTTCAAGCCTACTGATACTCATAATATTCAAAGTTATTACCGGTAAGACAGCCTATAATGTGATATTGCTTTTAAACAACAGTTGTACAAGTGTGACAAAAGACTACCGGTATTTGTTTTAGTTGGCCCACCAACACAACTAAATCATATAAACATCTACACGCTACCTTAGGGCAGTTACTGTATCGTGTAGCCTACATTTACCTGTAGCCTGTTTCTATTTATTGCGCAGTGAAGTAAGATTCTGTTGACAGTCGTTATGCTGGAATGCCTGATTCTGATGAGTTAATGTTGCTCCACGCTGATTATATTCCATGAACGGAACATGCTACTAAATGCATACCATTAGCATGTAGAGTACCGTAGTAAGTTAATCCACGTTTATTAAAGTGCATCTTGCACAACCACTGTTAATTAATGTGTTTGAAAATGACAGAAATGGTAAAAAAAAAAAAAATGTCTTTAAATCAACTACAATAACTTTTACATCCAATAACAACTTGATCTGACGTCACACAGGGTGTTGCTGCCAAGCTAGCTAAAGCATAACAACAAGAAACATGGATCACAACACTTGTTTTGACACTGAGGAGATCGGTAACGTTCATTCTTGCGGATATGATGGACCATAGCTATACAAGTATGAGCCTGCCAGGCATCAAAGAGACCAGGAACAACCAAGGAATAGAATAAATAACATCCATTAGCAAGAAATTAATTTATGGTGTGAGTAAAAACAGTGGGCAGGTGTCTTGAGTACAGTTGCCTACCGTAGCCGATGCTGGCTAACATGAGGATAGTTAACGCTGTGTTTGCAGTATAATATGTTATTAGATATCAGGATATAACTGTCTCCCCACCTGTCCCAGTATAACAGTACCGGTATACAGTATGTGCCATAATATAGGCTATCAATAACACACACTATTGAAAAATTTTATGCACCGTCAGGTTAAAAAAAAACTATTCAATTGGGGACATGATTCGTCCTGTATTTCCGTGCAACCTTTAGCCTACAGCCTAATGCATACACTGTAAATGAGTCGACAAGGGAGACGCAGAATAAATTCCCAAACACTGGAACCTTTTAATCTCAAACTATGTGTAATAGTAGGCCTATATCCTACTCCATCTCAACGTGTCGCCAAACTGCGCATCAAAACAAAGAAATAACATGAAAGCTGTCACGGGAAAGGCTTATTGTGAATTATATTAACAGAGGTGACCCTACACCACTAATGTTTTGAAAAAAACCAAGGAGTTTGACGAGATATTGCAGAGACCTAGAATGTAGGTCGCTGCCACCCAAAGTTATTGCTGCTCTGCTATACGGAGACTCACAGCCTCGCTGTTTTCTCTTAAATGTCGGCACTACAGTCCTGTAGGCTAGTCTACTACTAACTATGCCTCAAGCGCAAGGCCGTCCTTAAAAAGTTAAAGCCCAAATACAAATATGCCTACTGCATGAAAATACAGATTTCAGCACCGTGATGAACTCCTGCAAACATCTGAAGTGGCTGAAACGCCACGTTTGCCTACCATCACTTTGATAACTGATCAATGAGTTAACATTCATATATTTTTGTCAATCCATCAATATTATTGTCCTATAATAATCGTACAGCCCAGTCTCATGAGATCGACGTCAAATGGTGACTTATGCAAAAGGGTTATATGTCACAATAAGGCAAACACACATTTTGCCAAAATACTGACGTAAAAAATACGACTTTCGTTAAAGGTTGGATGATTTTTTAGCTAAAATTGTTGTCTGTTCTAGGTACATTTAAATGTAAACTGAAACGTCAAAATGGCTATGAATAATTGCAAGAGTAGGCCTATATAATGTCATTTTAATGGTGACTAAAATCTATGGTTGAAGACTTAGAAATATTAGAAAACGTCCCCAAATGGGCATTTTCCCAATGTAATTGCACTTGACATTGGGTTGGTGGGTGTAGCAGTATCATCGAGATCTGGAAAAATTGCTACACCAGCTACCGCAGGTGGTCTCGAGAGGTTTTGGGGGCCGTCAAAGGGGTTCAAAATCGAACATTTCGGAGGTCAGCCAATTGGCCCGAGAAGGTCGCAGAGAGTCAGGGTTCGGATTTCTGGACCTTCCCCGGCCTATTCAAAACAGGAATCAGCTAAGCCCTTGGATGTCGGGGTCCGAAGTTAGGACCCCCAAATTTTGTTACCCAATTTGGGAGCTTTTCACAAGACCCCCTGAAATACCCGTTACCCAATCGGGGACCCTTTAATAAAAAATTGGAATGCTCAATTGGAATAGCATATCATTAAATTTCCACCTGATTACTGTGAGTTTTGAAAGCGTCCCGACCACAGGGTGAGGTCAGATAGAGCAGAGGGGCGCCGGGGAAGGGAATAAAACCCCTGGGGGACAAGTCACTGGCAGGTCTTATATCTGAAGTCACGTGGTTCTGTGACATTATTAGGCGGAGCTGTGCCCAAAATACTATTTGCCCAAATCAGGGGCTTTAACCTCTTGCCACATAGGCAAACTTAGCCTAAAATGCCTATCAAAGACATATCCAAAGTAATTTAAAAGCTGTGTTTGAACTATTTGGAGTAAATACATGGTGTTCTCTGAAAGGTAACAATCTGAACTTTTCACTGTAATCACTACTATACTACTGACATTGAGTATTATAAGTTTGAACACATAAAAAAAAAAATTCTGTCTGCCTGACTTTGTTTATGCACAGATGCCTGTAGATTACTATAACCTGGATTTATCAGATGGAAAATACAAATGGACCACAACCTGAAGCCTTACCTAGTCAAAGGTTCAAGTTGATGACAATACTAGTGAAAACTAATATACCCGTTGTATCTCAAAACATGAATAAGATTGGATGCTGAAATTCAGGATTTAGCACCTATCGTTCACTGCCAATCTATGGTGTAAGTTTGGAGCAGACCGCTCAAAGTTGACAACATTTTCAACCTAAGTCCCAAGCCATGAGGCAAAAATGCACTTTGTCCAATCTTCACATTTGCGACGCTTTTATCCAAAGCGACTTACATGCAGTACATTTGTCAGTAGTTGGACAGGTCATATACCAGTAATTATAAGCAAACAATACTCTAAACAGAACAAATACAGCATAATGTCATTATACCTATTACCACGTAATCAACCATATAAAATGCAATAGGTAATGGCCTAGCTAATAAAATGCATACATATTTTTATTTTTATAAACAGTGAGACAAGAGCATGAGAGGTAAGTGCAATACTTAAGAGCATGAGAAGTTAACAAGGGGATTCAGAGATGACACTCTTAGATAGGAGAGAGTGTTAAGAGGTGGCGAGGTCGCTGGTCAAGGTACCAAGGTGGATTGTGAAGTTGGGTAGTGTTTCCGCAGTTCTGACTGTTGCTGAAAGCTCGTTCCACCACTGTGGTACCAAGATGGAGAAAAGGCGAGACTTCGATGAGTGAGTCTTGAGGCCTTCACTAAACGTGCACCAGTTGTTGGCAATGACTAAGAGGTCCATTTATTAAAGTTACATTGTTCTTTGAAGTTTCTAGCCTGAGATGGGCCTTAACAGAATTTTGCCCAATTAAGGTGCACCAGCCCAGTGAAGTGGACCTGAATTGGGCTACCCATTTCAGTTGGAGTTAGTTGGAGGCTGATATTCAGGATTTTGCACCTTTTCATGAGTGCCTATTGATGTGTGTAAGTTTCAAGCCGATCGCACAAAGATTTCTATTTTACATAGTTCAATCTTCACCAAACATGCATAGTTGTTGACAATGACTAGGAGGTCCCATGCTTCTGGGACATTACTAGCCTGAGATGGGTCCAAAAAAAAAACAAAAAAACATTTTTGTTCCCCCCCCTCTTCGTCTGTGTTCTGATTAATTAATAATGTGTCCGAATGTGGACGAATATTTCTTTACATAAACCACAAAATTTCATCACCATTGAAACAAAAATATATTGGGCAGAAAATCGTCTTAATTTTGACAAATTCATAATGCGTCAGAATATAGATGAATATTTCAGTACATCATGAACCACAGAATTTCATTGCCATTTAAACGAAAATATACAAGTTAAGAAAACCGTCTGCATTCTGACGAATGTATAATGCATCCGAATATTGAGGAATATTTCTGTCATCAATGACAATTTTGTCACCATTTTAAAAAAATCTGCTAAATATTAAATCAAAATGTAATTATTTACGTTAATACTGTGACGAATTAGTCTTTCGGCATTATTATACGTTTACATACTTTGCACAAACGTTTATATTTGACGACGATCAATGAGATCATGTTGTAATCGTAACAATAGGTATACGTGGCTGTGGCATGTTGTCTGAAACTAGGTGGGGGTGATTATTAGGTTATCTCACCTCACTCTTTGTAGCACCAAATACAACCACGTGAAGAATCACTTGCGATAATATCTGTCTCTTAACTTTGAAGTCTAAAATGAGCACTGCATAATTTTTTTCTAGTAGATGAAGTTGAAGTCCCGTCTCTTCACATATTGTAGCCTACAGTAGGCCTACCAGTAGCCTAATACCCACCCAAGCACGAAAGCTATTTAGCTATATTCCTTTTTTCCAAGGAAAATACAAAACACAAAATTGCTTCATAATGAAACTAGGCCAGAAATTGGGCCAGAGCCAGCTGGAGCCGGGTTCCGGTACATAGAAGCTGAACACTTTCAGTAGGCTAACAGTTAAAAATTATGAATTGACAGTTATTATCTTATATAATTGAAGAAAAAACATTCTCAGACGTATCATTATTATAAATGTATTTCGGGGGAGTATGTCTAAAATCTCTGGATACAGACTCATTTTTTGCCTTGCCATGTTTTATTAAATATCTTGTGCGCTTGCGGCGTGAGGCGATTAGGCTGCGTTCAAGTCGGTGTAATGTTTAGTTATGTTCGAACGTTGGCCTTTGGCAGTTGTGGACTGAATTCCAGGCTTCAAAACATGTACAAAACAGGGAAGAGAGCTGAAGACTTAAGACTAAATCTACATTGCACAATTAATTTTTTAAATAGGGGTTACATACAGATGTATACTACATACAGATGTTTTAGCTCTGTATAAGGACTTATCTCTGGTAAGCCTACTACACACGTCGCGTGAAAATGTTGACATGCATGACCAGTAAGGTACACTGTACGTGCGTGTCGGTGTAAAACAAGAAGCATTTTGTCAAAACATAATACTAACTAGGAACAGCATGGCGAAAAATAAGACCAGATATGTATTTTCTTGGACTCGATCACTGGAACCTTTACTGAAAAAAGGGTGCTCATGGTGATTTAAATATTTTCCCTCTGGTGCTCCGAAATGGACAAAGTCCTACAGTAAGAAGCATCAATCATCGCAGATTATGACATGAGGTAGGTAGGTTGGCTACCGTTAGCCATGTTAAACATACTTAAAATGCCCAATTGGGCACAGTCTGCGTAGTGTGCAAGCATCTTAAAGCAAAAGGTTCTAAGATTTACCACCCAACCTCCCCGTCTTAATTTAGTGGGTTACGTTACCGATCATATGCCCATATTTTCCTGCTGTATGCCGCAAAAGACGTTTACTCGTACCATTCTATTTTAATCTAGAAACTGTAAACTACCTACACACAATGTCTGTGGAATTGTCGAAGTAGGCTACTCAACATTCACACATTGAGCGTCAATATCTTTAAAAAAATAAAACACGCAGAGCAAATCTGTTTGCATCATTCATCTCACCAAAAAGGCTACGCTACATGGTTTATTGTTATCAATAAGTCTTGCTAAACAGGCGCTGGTGGCTAAGAGGCCGTCAACAAATTGCTATGAGGAGTGGTGAGCGCTGGCGGCTTAGGATAAGTCAACAAATTACTGTGAATCATAATCATTTGAATAATAATGAACAGCATAGAACAAATTACCGGTTCAGGCACAGTTTGGGCACTGGTTTTAAAAGTATTGATTTGGCACCGGAATCGTACAACAAATAGGGCACATAGAAAATCCCTATTTAAACACTGACTAGGCTTACTAGCAAAAAGCAATCATCCCACTAAACAACTACTCAGACTCGTTATTAAACACAGCATCTATTATCAGATATAGCTTCATATCTGATAATATGAAGATATAATATGAAGCGGTGCCCGCCAAATTACATAATCTAACTGAAAAAATTAACCTTTTAAGAGCACTGCTTAAAATGCCAACTTTTTGTATTGTTTTCTGTCGTTATCTCTTGTAAAACATCTAAAATCGTCAACTGACTTGATAAACATAAATTTCTGAGTAATAATAGATTTAAATTTAGAGAAAAACGTAACCTGCAAGTTGCACTTTAAACTATCCATAATGACAGTTTGAGGTTATTAGTTAGAACCAGCATCATAGAAGAATTATGAAACTGTGGTTAGAACTTAGAACTTAGAACTTGTAACGTGGAGTGATTTTCCTTTTCGTTTCTCCCATACTGTAAATAGCAACATGTTGTGTTGACATGCTGTGGGGTTTGTCTGGTGTTCATATGCTCAGTCTGTATTAAATGTGACCCATGGCAGAGATTGGAGCTGTGGAAAATACACAAACCGATTTTAACCAGATATATAATGGCATGTGTTGTTGACCAGTGATCATGTTGGCATGTTGACCAGTGTAGAGCCTAGTCTACAGTATGTCATAACCATGTGTAACGATGTCAAGACTGCAGCCATAAATTACGTAAATCTTACTCTCAAATACTTCAATACATGCAATAGCGCTATTTATAGTAACTTTCTGGTGGCGACCATATAATGTGTTTCTCCTTCGTGCGGGGGAGTGGGGTTCAAGTCCGGGGTGGGACGGTGTTATATTTTGTTTTAATAACTAAAGACAGTTGTACAGGCTTAAAATTTTAGAAATTTTTCTTCACACTTTCACCTAAAAAACATCTCCTGCGCCACTCCAAGACACTAATGACTATATTTTATAAAAATTTTATTGAGTCCATCTTAAGGTTTTGTTGCATTTCATGGTTTTGGAATCTTAGCGTGCAAAAGAAAAACAGACAAAATAATTATTAATACCAAAATAATTGGTGGAACACAGTCTGCTAAAGATAGCTGCTGTGTTCCAATTGATTTGCTAGGCAAGTCTTGCAAAAGGCACGTACTATCATAACCATCCCTGACCATCCACTCTTCGGGTGCGCTGTCAAACGGGTGGCAGCGAAGGTCAGGGACCTCGACGGACCAGACCCGGGCGGTAGAGGCTGGCTCTGGGGACGTGGAACGTCACCTCACTGTGGGGGAAGGAGCCAGAACTTGTGCAGGAGGTGGAGCGC
>JAODTR010081677.1:10000-14729 GCA_025399935.1 Amblyopsis rosae | reverse complement strand
AAGCCCACACACACTCTCTCTCTCTCTCTCTCTCTCTCTCTCTCTCTCTCTCTCTCTCTCATACACACAGCTTTACGTATGCAAATGATTGATCGAGGTCCTCAATTGACAGAGGCATGATTGCATTTATTTATTCAGCCGTTAGACCCACCCTGCAATACACAATGTGTGTGTGTGTGTGTGTGTTTGTGTGTGTGTGTGTGTGTGCGTGCGTGTGTGTGTTTGCGCGCATGCATGCGTGCGTGCGTGCGTCAGCAGCCCTGACATCACATTGCTGGACAGTTGAACATTTTAATATTCATAACTCATATTTGTGCGTCAGCCATGTGAAACCGTTTAATAGCCAGAAACAGTGAGTGTGTGTTTGGAGGAGCAATGACAGGTTTACCACTGTGATTGACAGGCAGTTGGTGGTGTCGGCTTCCAACGTAGAACCTGCGACCTCAACGTTCTTCAGAAGAAGGGACATGTCCAATAAACTAAAACTGTGGAAACGTCTAATATATTGATCCTTGTAGGCTACTTCATTCTAGACACCGAAGATCAATAACTAAATTGATATTGATATTTATTGTTGTTTTTAATATAACCTCTAACCGTGGCAGTGTATTTCCCCTTGCTCCACACAGGGAATGTAAGCTTTACCTTTGACAGTGTTAATTCATTGCTCTACACAGGGAAAAGAAAACCTAACCCTGGTACTCCTTGCTCGAGGCCCTAAGGAATAGAACCCCTAACCCTGTCTGCATTAACGCCTTGTTCTATACAGGGAATAGAACCCCTAACCCTGGCAACGCTAGTGCCTTGTACTACAAAGGGAATACAACCCTAGTGCTAATAATATGTGTTTCCTTGCATTCTGATCTGCATTCGTCTCCTGTATTTCAGACTGTTAGGCTATCTGTTATACAGACAGACAGCACAACGCCGGGCTGAATCATGTGCCACTGCTCTCCTGTAGAAAGTACCAGACTGTTTAGTAAAACTGTTTGATGACTTCGGGATATTATCTCCATCTTTTAATGCGGGGTGAGCTGGAATTCAATCTTGTTTCCAATCTATCCCTTCAACTGCTAATCTGTTCCTCTCTTCTCTCCTCCTCCGAGCGGAGAACATTACGTCTCACCTGCAGATGAAGGGATGGATACATTCATCAGGAGAAGCCATCAAAATGAAGACACCAACACTGCAAGCTATATGATCATTACAGAACAGAGACACCGCAAGAAATGTGCGCGTGTTTACGAGAGCGAGTGTGTGTGTGTGTGTGTGCATGTGTGCGTGTGAGAGCGAGCGAGACATTGGACGCACCTGCGCGCGCGCACACACACACACACACCTCTCTCTTGTTCATTCAGCGTGATGCATAGCGCTTGCCAGCAGCTTTCTAATAATACAAATACGTTGTGGAATTTAGCTGTGATTCTGAGAGCAGTATTGTACAGTGATTGAGTCTGTCTGTTTGCCAGTACAGGAATTACATTACCACTGTAAAATGTTGCATATGGAAATCTTGAGCTCACCAGTACCTCAGCTCTTATAAGCAAACCGACAGACTCCCGTACGACTAGAATAGTTGCTGATTGACAGTCAGGTTCGGATAATGTGTTTTGCTGTTGATATCTTCTACTATGGGTGTCGGATTGAGTACACCCAGACTTCAACGTACCCTTGAGCAAGGCCTTAACCTAGTAGTAACAAACAGAGTCAGCGTGTGGCTGTTAACCCAGGCTGATCAAACAAAGCAAGCATGCAAATCCTTTTATTATATAATATAAATAAAACTGTAAAAGTAATCTTTTACTTTTATGTTTTTATTTTTTATTTTTGCCCATATGAAAGACAAACATTTAATTATTATACAAACACTACAGGTTTTTAGCAAAATGTTCTGGTCTTTTTTTACCCAAAATAATATCATCAGACATCACATCCTTTTCTTATGCCTCTAATGCGGTGGCAAATGGCATACAGAGCGCTGCAGAATGGCACGGCTTTTAAGCTTCTCCAGTGCTACTGTATCAGCGGAACCTGGGCGTTTCCTGACTAATGGCGATTTAACCGTGTTTAATTGGCATTAGCGCCCACAAAAGATGCCGGCAGAAATCCCCTGATAACTACGTCAAAGCCCCTGCAAATGTGTAAATCAGTGCCGCCAAATGTTTTAGAAATTAAATTATTATTATTCATTGCTCTAAGATTGTCAAAATACTGTAAGTAACATTTTAATTCATCCAGTAATAATCAGTTATATACAGTGGAAGACTACGGTAAGAATAACATAGGAGTCATGCAGAGGACCATTTACATCTGTTGGTTTTCATCAGAAGCTCCAAAATATTCTGCAGCAATTCTCCCTCTCGGCAGAAGGTTCATTTGAGGTGCGGACGTGGAGAGCTTTGACATTTAAGGCCTTTAACTAATCAGTCGTTCCTCTCTGTGCCGTGCGGGGTATCCCGCCGACGGGCGGAGATAATTCCCGCGCTGTGTCTCTGTGGTGCTTCCTAATCACATGTGATCTTTTCAACAGGGCACCGGCCGGCTCCTTCATTTAAGCGTTGCCGCGACGCCTGCCCCACCAATCAGGCGGCTGCCTAAGGAGTAATTGCAAAGCCACCATGCTCGGATGCACACGACCTTTATGACCCTAAAAGCCATTTCCATTTTTCTGACCAGAAAAATCAAAAAAGAACATATCTTGTTAATTACAAAACGGCATAATATTCTCCATCCCCGCCGCGCCCGCCGCTTGACTCCCCTCTGAAGGCGAAGCGCCGGGAAACATTTCCATTCCCATTCATCAGCGTTTATCAGTCATCTGACGGTTCCTTCAGCCATGATCAGCGTCACGGGTCCAGCCGAGAGCGACGGTGGGAAACTGCCAATGATCGCGAGAGGCCACTTGCTTATAATGCACGGGGTTGTTTTGTTTTGCATCTCCCCGTTGACATTCCTCAGGAGGCGGACGGGAAAGTCACCCGCAGCCAAGCGTGCGCTGATGGGCTAGCAGCATACTGTTAGTAAGGGAACGACACTGACAAGGTGCCCTTGAGCCAGGCAGCGGTTGTACCGGACAGCTCCCAGTAGAACCAGAAGACTGGCTGTACTGGACAGCTCCAATAGAACCAAGACTGAGGATGTATTGACTGGTCCCAGTGAAACCAGTAGTGGACTGTGGTTGTACTGGACAGTTCTCAGTAGAACCAGTAGTAGACTGTGTTTTGCTGGAGAGCTCCCTGTATAGAACTTTGGCTGTGCTTGATTAAAGGGAAATGTGCTTTTATTGTCTCATACATGTAGTGAAATTAATCCTTTGCAGTGCCCGGGGATCAACTCCAGGTTGGAGTCAGTGTCCCTGACTGGAGAGTGAAACTGACATGTTTTTAGATAGTGGGGGAAACCACAGAACCTGGAGGAAACCCACACACATGCAAAGAGAACATGCAAACTCCACACAGAAAGGACGGGACCTTCTTGCTGTGAGGTCACAGTGATGTCCACAGTGGAAGAGGTGTGTCTTCAGCCAATCAAGAGTCCAGAAAACCACCTGTTATCAACCAACATCTGCAATCAGGGAAATGTGTGTGTGTGTGTGTGCATGCGTGTGTGTGCATTCATCAAAGGTGACTACAAACCGTACTCATCTAAGTTCTGATCATTGTCCAATCATCCTTCTTGGTTCATCACCGGTTCCTGTTCTGATGGTTGATCATTTCCTCTGAACACAACATGTGTTTAGAAGAGCTTCAATCACTTCAACATCTCTCCAATGCTCAGTAAATAACCCGCATTTCTCACATTTTATCTGTATTTACGAGACACTCAAATAAACATCTATCTGATTAAAAAGAATAATGCAATGCTTAGGAAGGTTGTGCAGGAACAATTCAGGTAGTTTTCTTGTGAAAGGCTAAAGGTGACAAAACCAATTTCAGATCTTGTTTTTATTGTTAACTGGTTTCAATCAGTGTTTTTAAATGAAAAGTTTTCCATGTTTTTTGTATTTTATTTTTATTCTAATAATTGAATTGACTTAAATGTCACTGGTTAAATTATTGAGACTATGTAAATACACATTTTGTACATTTATTATGTTCTAACATCATGCAATAAATTATTAAATGAATATAATAAAAGTCTTCATCACATACCTGTTATCAACGGAATACAGTTTCAATAAACTACCTTTATTTGTCAGTAGTTAGTTTTACATTGTAGTGAGTTACCATGCAGTCCAATACTAGCAAACATATTCCACATCACAGATCACATACATTTAAATGAACACAAACACCTTCCTGACCCAAAGGTTAAACCCTTTAAATATGTACATGAGCTCAACCTTGCCTTACTTAAATGTTTCTTGTTGCGTTCAATTTTCTATCTCTATTACATAGTTGTAAAAGCAGTGTTTTTGTTTAAAGAGAAGGTATTGTGTAGAGCAAGGCACACGATTACATATGAAAGACTTAAATTATTGAACTACGCTTCAAAGCTAACCTTGAGGAATATTCTAGAATATAAGAACGTAAAAATAACAAATAAAAAGAGGATGACATGTCACAGTTGTGGAAACATACTGTAGTTTTGAAACAACACACATCATGATAGCAACAGTCTCAAAAACCACCGCTCCACAAAACACACCTAGCAATCACATCACACAGCTGTTGCCAACTTTGGTTGTGTTGCATAGATTGTATACTCTATGGCTTATCTGCCCTGTTTA
>JAODTR010081677.1:0-5000 GCA_025399935.1 Amblyopsis rosae | reverse complement strand
TTTTATCAATATTAAAATACTTGAATAATTGAATATTTAACACGATTACTCATTGACTCTTTGATGTTGCATTTACTACACTAAAACAACAAATACATTAACAGTGAAAACACCTTCAACTGGGAGTTTTCGCTTTCCTGTTCTATTTCCTGTTTAACTTTACACCTTCACTCCAGGAACACAAGACAAAATATTTGTTTCTGTTATTGCTAGGAGCCAAAATTGAAATCACTATAAACAATTTATTCAATGCACAGCCCTAAATAATAATAATAATAATAATAATATTATTAATAATAATAATAATAATCAGTGATGCTGAGAAGACCATAATTTCCCAAAGGTCAAAGGTAAATATAAAACATGTGTGGCGTGCGAGCAAATCAGCCATGTGCTGTAATCTGTTGCATGAGCGTCACCATAGGGACCGCAGTAGGAATGATCCCCAAGCCGCAAGCAAACTCTTTAGTCTCAGCCGTGGACAGGTTTACGGCTGCTGCACGTCATATCATGTAAACTCTCTATCAGCAGTAACAAAGATCATAATTATGGATGAGACTAGGGCAGCAATTAACAAATACTTTGATTATTTAGTCTGACTATTGCAATTAATCGATTAGTTGACTTTTCCAAAGGAATGTGAAATCATAAGACTTGAATATGACTTCACTATATGGCGCACTACGTCTCACAGCATGGCAGGCCTTGTCAGGATCCAAGAGGGACGCAGCCTCAGAGCAAGCTACCTGCAGCCAACGCACCTGTGGCTCGTGGCCTAATCAACAATCTGCCTTAAGCAGTACATGGAAGCAGCTCCGTGCTCAGTCATGCACAAGCCCCAGGACAAATACCAGAGACAAGAGACTATATTCTTCTGTTTGAACATATCATATATAAGTAGAGCCTCTAAGTTTGATTAAAATAAGTTGATTGGTGTACCGCTGCCCTGTGTGTGCGCTCTGTTCCCAGCAACCTGACAGTCCTAAGCTGAAAAGAATACCTTGCCTGAATGTAACCGAATGTAACTGAGAAATAAGCAAAAAATCTACTAAATGCATTATTAAAACATACCGAATGTAGAACTGTATGTTATTAAACTTGAATAGTTCTTGTTTTATTGACACATACCATTCTATTCGATAACGAAATTCATTGTCAACTATTTTCAACGTGGCTTAGTCGTTGCAGCCCTACCTTCTCTCTGAGATGCGCCAGCGAAGTCTGGACCTGGTCCCGGTCTTGACTTGTTTTGCTCCTCAGAGCAAAGGAGTCCACGATCTCCTTCACAAAGTCACGGACGTTCTCCTTCCCCCCCGCCCCCCCATTCTTCTTTTCCTCCTGCTTCTCCTGACCCCCGTCCTCTCCTCCGTGTGGACGGAGGGACGGGGGCACGCGTTCGCAGCAGGAGGAGGTGGAGGAGAAGGAGGGCAGTAGGGGATGTTGGTGGTGGGCGTGGGATCTTGTTTTGGGCACCAGCTGCGCCACCTCCTGGTCTCTGGTGCACCTCCTGCTCTCCTCTGTCACCAGGGAGGAGAAGGAGAAGCCCTCCTGGACAGTGATGGCCCTGCGCTCCTCCCTGGCAGTGGAGGGGGAGAGGGAGGAGCATGGCAACTCCCCCCGCAGCTGGTCCGCCAATGAGAGAGCCCGGCTGGAGAATGGGCGGGGTCTGCCAGACGAGGGAGAGTCGCCATCGGTCGTCCTGTGCTCGTTAAGGCTCCCTAACGAGCCCCCTAACGAGCTCCCTAATGAGCCCCGCCCCGCCCCGGACGTCTCTCTCCTCTTGGTGAAGACACTTGACTCGTCCCGCAGCAGCTCCTCGTCCTCGTCGCCTCCCAGAATGCCTTGCTCCACATTGCCGTTCTCTACGTCGTCTATGAAGCGGCTAATGTAGCTCCTGGTGGTGTTCCTCCTCCTCCGCTCCTCCTCCTTCTCAACCGCTTCACCCCTCGACTTGCCGTCGCCATGGGCGACGCGGGCCTCCAGCAGCTTGAGCGCGGCGCGGGTGAGCGAGCGCTGCTCCTGCTGGTCCTGGGAGGAGCAGGACGAGGAGCAAGAGGAGCAGGAGGGGGAGGAGAGCGAGGCACCACACTGCAGCTCGTCCCGCAGTCCCGCCTCGGCCCTGTAGGAGGCGTGAGGGGGCCTCCCCGGCCAGCTGACCGGGCAGCCCTCCCCCTTGCCCGCCTCCCCTTCCTCCTCCTCTTCGTCTCCGTGGCGCCCCAGCTCCTCCTCTGTTAGCGTGAGCGTGGAGGAGGAGAGCAGGTCGCCGCCATCGTCCTCGTCCTCGTCCTCGTCCGTGCACGCCGCCGACGACGCGCACGACACGTTCACCACCATGCTCAAGCCGGCGCCATCGTCGCCGGCAACAGCAACGGTGGCGGCCGGCTCCCCCGGCGGATTCAAAAGCTCCCCGCGATGTCGCCGGGCAACGCCGAGGGACGGGGAGGCGGGCAGGCGGGGGCGGGGCGGCGAGGGGTGCAGCCCCGTAGAGGCGGAGGCGCTGCGAGTCAGGCGGCCAGGCGGGGCAGGTGAGGAGCGCACCTCCTCCAGGCGCTTCAGCAGCTCCACCGTCTGACGGCTCAGCTGGCCCCCCGGCCCCAGCCCCTCCCCCTGCACCTCCTCCAGCCACAGGTTGCTGCCCCAGCTCCCCACGGAGGCCCTGCGCTGACCGGGGCTCCCCCAGGGGGAGGGCGAGGGGGAGGAGCCAGTTGGGAACAGCTCCGCCCCCAGTGCCAGAAGGGACTCCAGGGAGGAGCCTGCCTCCTGACCTCTGACCCCGGGGAAGTCATACTCATCATCATCGTCCTCAGCCTCCACTTCTGGGGGGAGGCTCCCAACGCCTCCTCCTCTGTCCAGTCGCCTCTTCATCCTCTCTTCCGCCTCCTCTCTCCCCCCTTCTTCTTCGCGTTCCTCCCTCACATCCCGGGTCCCTCCTCTCTCCTCCTCCTCTTCCTTATCGTCCTGCTCCTCCACCCTCTGGCTGTGAAGGGTCATCCCGGTCGCGACCTTGGCCCTGCCATCTCCCCAGCATCCCGCACCGCCGACGATCCAGACCTCGCTACCCGATTGGCTGCTCCCCCGCCCCCTGCCGGCCAGGGCCACGCCCCCCTGGAGCAGGTCCGGCAGGGAGCCGAGCAGGGAGGCGGAGCAGGAGGAGCCCTTGCCGAGGCCCTCCCTCCATTTCCCGTGCTGCCATGGAAACGGGGGCTGCGCGTACAGCTGCGCGCCTTGGAGGCTGAACACCTGCGTGGCGTCGCCGGGGGCAACCGGTGCCGCCGTGGCCTGATTGGACGGGAGCCCCGGCGGTGCCCGGCGCATTGGGGCCGTCGGGAGGTTCTGGGTCAGGTCTGGCTCCGGCTCGGTCTCCGGGATGGCCATGTCCGTCTCGTCCCACTCCCAGGAGTCGTCAGGTGGGGCCACCGGGCTCTCCTGGTCCAGGACGGACAGGCCAGCTTCCAGAACGTTCCCTGGGACCTGGGGAGGGGGAACCCATCACGTCATAATGATAATGTTTATAAGGTTGGGAATGTGCATTTATGAAATCTACTGTAACTTCTCGACGTCAAGGGACCATCGACATTAAAAATGCTTATGAGGGAAAGCACCCTATGTTGGTCATAACTGCCTCTTCTCAGGATTTCTCCCACTATCCCAAGCTATCTTCAGATCTTCATCTTCTGCAGTATCTTAAATAGTATTTCTAATGTAACCCACATGTTTTGATTCGGGTCTGTGAGACCCCAGAGCCTTTTTTACAGTCCAAACAATGCGCAGCACTTACATTCAAAATGTTTAACCAGCTTGATATTTCATGACCTTTATTCATTTCATGGTCACTAGTAATTTACAATGTTTCTGTTTTGAAATAGTTTTTCATACACCCCCTATAAAGAAAGAAACACTACTTCTGTTTAGGGTCTCGGAGACCCCAACTAGAAAACATGGTTAAATGCAATAAATGAATGTGCATAATGTTAATTTTTTAGGGTATAGCTTTCAAAACTATTCAACAACTATTCAGTCGAATAGTTGTTTTTATGGTGATATACATATGTTTTGACATTTTCCTAAATTGCATGGCCAGTTTGTTGTGGCCATGGCCAGAGAAGGTTTAAAATGCATGTTATTTCCCATCTACATTTGAAATGATCTAAAGACATTTTTGAGATATTTGAAAGCAATATTGTTGAATTGTTAAAGAATAAGTATTGTGGTCTCTAATACTCCAAACCAAGTCAATGTAAAATCAATCTGAGCAGAACATGAGAGATAAAACAATGTTAGGATCAGCTATTTGACTATTATTTATTGAATGGTACGGTATAAGTACTTATTAAATGGTGTGGTGTATGTATTATTTAACCCTATGTGGTCCAGGGGCATTTATCTCCCTTTTCCCCAATTTAGTTTAGTTACAATTTACTATATTTAATAGAATTGTGTTGTATTATTTATTGAGGAGAATGGTATAGTTAGTCCTGATTACGTTATTACACTAACAGAATGCTGTTTGCCTATCATGACCTAGTGGCTTTGGATAAAAGTTTCTGCTATTGCTGTACATGTTAGATAGATGTACTAGTTGGAAGGAAGCATTTGGAGTGCAGCTTTGCCTCAACACTATCACGGTCTGGCATTACTTTCCAGAGCCATGTAGAAGAGAGAGATGCGTCAACTCCATTCTCTCCAGTTTTTCACAGCAATGGCGGATTGTGGAACCTCAACAGTTCCCGGAAGTTAGTCGCAAATACTAGTACCCTATTAATTATATTGGAAATGTAAATAGATGCATTTATTGACTACTAATTACCCAAAAACTCACTTACTGTATGCATCTGTATTTATCAGTTAAAATTGCCCACCAAGCACTTTTGCGTCTACATGAACCATGTGACCGTATTTTTAACTTCCGTTGGCGTCGGCAATTTAGCACCGCTAAATCTGAGGCCATGGTTCTCAGCCGGAAACCGATGGAGTGCCTACTCCAGGTGGGGAGTGAGTCC
>JAODTR010081666.1:0-14731 GCA_025399935.1 Amblyopsis rosae | reverse complement strand
TATATATATGAACAGTAGGGTAATTGCATTGGTAGACATCATGCACACTGAATGTGTAAGAGCCTTAAAAAGAACCGGCATCACCATCATTACAAGACTTAGACATGCGGATATTTTTTGACAATGATGAGTCATCACTGATGCTAGGTTTCTACTGGCTCATGTTAGGCTGTGACTTCACCCTGCACTTTTGCCACAGGGCTCACTTGATACAAGTCAATGTATTTATGTTGTCCCTTTATGCCTCTGCTGGGGGTATTTGGGTATTGCGCTGTGCCGTGTGTGCTGATTGCAATGAGACAAACGCGGCTGCCAGGGGCATTCAAAACAACATGGATGTGGAGGGCTCACTGCCGCCTC
Organism: Amblyopsis rosae; assembly: GCA_025399935.1. Taxonomy (NCBI): domain Eukaryota; kingdom Metazoa; phylum Chordata; class Actinopteri; order Percopsiformes; family Amblyopsidae; genus Amblyopsis; species Amblyopsis rosae. The sequence goes on along the minus strand of JAODTR010081666.1, from coordinate 14,371 downwards.
TCGGGTGTCTGAAGGTTTTGTTTAGTAACCTCTAACACTGTTCTCCTTGTTCCATCTCATATATGAGCCGAATTGAATCAAACGCATCCAATTGAATGTGCACCAGTGACTGAGATGTGAGGCAAGGTCCTCTCTCTCAAACTGAAATCGCTTCGGCCCTGATAGCCACGATTTGATTCGCTCGCCCAACCAGCCGAGACCGGTTTGTGATGAGGTGCTGGTCTCCAACAGGGCTATAGAAATCGCATCCAAGCTTTTTCACCCTAGCTGAGGCATTCAGCTATCACTCTGAGTGAGAGAGAGAGAGAGAGAGAGAGAGAGAGAGAGAGAGAGAGAGAGAGAGAGAGAGAGAGCAAAAGCAAAGGCAAAGGGTGTTAGAGCTGCAAGCTATTGGCAAAATGTTGGCTGCTCAAAATCCAGAGGGCAGTCGAGCATAGAAGAACAATCAAAGCTTTCAAAAACTCACCTGCAGTCACACACCTAAACACAAACACACACAGGCGCGCATACACAAATGTATTATCTTTGAGTCCATATACAAAGCGATGTATGACAAAATCCAGTGAACAATACAAAATGAACAGTGATAAAAATGAATTATTTAGTATTGCAATTAGCAAGTAGTCTCCATACAAATGCCTGTAAGTAAAGAATGAACACATTATCTTTCCTTGCAGCATGCCCTCATCACGCTTTGAAGATCTCTGCCTGTAACTGCCCCACCTCTTCACCTCTATTTAACCCAAAATCAACCGACGACAGACAGAAAGGAACACATCTTAGTGTCAAGAGCCATATATCAGAGGAGAAGCCACAACACGGCCACGCTGTTAGTCGTAACTGCGCACATTATCTCAAAGTGAAGCAACTGTGATAAGGCAAATACAAGCCATGCGTACTTTAATCATGATATTACTGATGGGAGTTGCAAACTGAATAGAATTATTTTAAGTTGCCTAATGCAGCTCTGAATGCGAAATGAAAGCAATTTATAAGAGATGCATAAAGATAAGGCCTGGCAGGAGGTATGTTTTAATAATCGATACACCACTTTATTTTTATGCAAATACTAGCTCATTTGTAATTATCTGAGTGTGTGTTTGGAATCATTCTAAATAATCCCCTCAACGCAGAATAACTGCAACCATGTAGTTATAGATTTGTAATGAAACTACATAACAGTAATATAACAGTGAGTGAGACATAATATTTCATAGGTACAGTATATTGCATATCAGTATATTACATATCATGATTCAATATTTGGCCCATGACCCATAAAACAGATATTAACTATTTCAATTTAACAAAAAATATAAATAATAATAATAATAAATAAACAAATAATATAAAATGGCAAGATATGCATGTGTGTATGTGTGGAGGGGTCGTTTATTTCTACGCAAGGCTTGGTTCTCTCTAGCCCATTGAGACTGTATTGTGATTAAGAGCTATAACCTTGACCTAAACTGTGCAGATGTCCCAACCCCCTGCTTTGACAAACCTGTGCTACAATATGCATGTTACTGTGATAACAGGATGAAAGACTGATGCGTTTGATAGTACAGTCTTGGGGAACAGTCTTGGGGGACAGACTAAGGGTGTAAAATGCCTCAAGAGTTGCGAGACACTGTAACTGTAGCTATGTCTAGCGTGACCAATTTCCACTACAACTGCTTTTGATCCAAGCCTCGTCGTAAAACAGGATGTGAAAACGTTGAGGAGTATTCAGAATGTTTATGAATAGAATTATCGACATTGGTTGCCAGCGTGACAGGCGTAGCACTCAATGCATTACAGTGGCTTGCTATGCTTTCATCAGGTTGAAGAGCCCAGCTGGGCTAATAGTCCTGATTGGTTTTCTTAGAAGGGAGTTTAAGTGTTTATATTACTGGAAAATGTGGTCGAGCCTTAGCCTGGTGTAACCAAACCCAAAATTAATTTTGTGAATATGGTCTGGACACTCTTCATTGGGAATTGTTTGTTTCCTCCTCCTAGGCGTAGACCTCTGGTTTATTCTGAAACATTTGGACAGCATTGCTACAGCTGTTTTTATCGCTTCATCCAGCTCTACCACCATTTCAAAACACGCTTGACGTCAACGTCATCACACTTTTGATTGGTCTGCCAGCAGGGTGGCTGTGAAAACGTTCATGCAAACAGGATTTCCAGACAACAATCTCAGCGAAAACAATTGAGTTGAGATTCGCAAGTATCAGTCTGAATTGAAACCACACTCCATTCAAGAACCTTGTGTTGTGATACAGCTGGTGCAAGAAATAGAGATGGGCAATACCACTGATAGTATTGGTATCACACTAATACCAATACTCTAGCACTCTAAATATACAAACAGTACATCAGGCTGATCTCATCAAGCTGATTTAGTTCTTATATCAGATTTTAGATTGACAGCAGTTGAACATAATTCCTTGTGTGATACTGTACCTGGTGTACACACACACACACACGCATGCGCACGCAGATGCAAACTTAACATGATAAACGTGAATTCTGGCTCCATTAACTTTTGCTTGACCATCTCACCAATCTTACAAATACTTTTTATTATTATTTCTAATAATCCCAAAGGAAAATTCCATCACATCTACCAACTAAAACTATACCATGTTCTGTTACTGCACATACATGTAATGTTTCGTGATCCCTGTCCTATGATAGTCTCGTCACTTCATGTGTTTACCTTGTATATCAAGCCTGTTTTCCTGTCACTCCCTGCCCAGTGTTCCCCAGTCTCGTTCATTCCACCTGTATCTGTTTAATAATGACTGATGTGCTGCACCTGTTCCTCATTGTTGTAGGCCAATGGTCTGTCCTCCTGTCTTGTCTACCTGTGTATTTAGCCCCAGTGTTTTCCCCAGTCCTGTGTTGGTCATTGTTAATGTATGTATCAGTGTTGCGTTGCTCCCGTTTTCCTGCCTTTTGTTTCTTTTGAAATAAACCTTGTTTAAGTTCGCTACGTGTCTCGCGTTTGGGTCCTTACCTCCGTGCAAACGTGACAATACAGCTATGATGGAAGGTGAATTAGTTCAACCTTGCATTTACTATTGGCAGCGGTTACGTAATAAATAACATACTGCACATTCACCCAAAATGATGAAGTTAATCAATAGTTTTACAGTGTATTAGAATCAATATTAGAAATGAAACGCAGGTGTAGCAGTAATTACACACACGCAGGCAGGTTACTTCTAGCAAAATAGCACGATTTACAATCAGCACAAGCAGCAACTCAGACAGAAATGAAAGGCATGGTCAGTCATTCTTGCTAACAAAACAGTATCAATCCGGGGTCCTCCGTAAGGCCGCACCACATATCACAATGCATTGTGAAGCAAAGCGTAGTGCTATGGCTTTGTTGATACGAGCATGTTTGCTATTTTGTTTATGTTGCTATTTACAGAGCCAGGGCTGTGTATAAGTATAAGCGAAATGCGAGGAGACGTTTGTTTATTAGTTATTTGACAAGTGTATTAGCTTACATATTAGCTTGCAATAGCTGACTTTACCTTTAATGCAGAAAAGCTAAAAAGGTCTGGCATGTCACCGTCTGTGTCCGTCCCATTAACAACACCTCCAATACTCTCTCCTCTCACGTACATCACTAAACCACGCCCACCCCTCCACAGCAGGCTCAGATGTATCGACATTTCAGTATTGATACGCACACCACTAGCAAAAGCTGATTGTATTGGGGAGCCGACTACCAGAAACTCGCACAGGATCATATTTCCAGGAAAAGACAGGCACTGCAAGGAGTCCACCCTCACCAAGTCAATAGACAATCTGCGCACCACAAAGGGACAATAGCCACTATTCTACTATCAACCCAGCAAACATGTCCCTTAAAAATGTTCACAGTGCATAGTGCAATAGTGCTCTATCGATTCAAAACAAACTCATCATTTGCAAACCTACTGGCTACTTTATGAAAAGTTCCATTTTGGATACAAAGAAATGACGACGGTGAGGTGACGGTAAATGGTTATGCCAGAGTTATGTAACCAAGCAATATTATAATACAGTATAGGTACTATATATATAAGAAAATATAAGATAAACTAAACTAAAATAAGATAAGATAGATAGCTAGATAGATGAATGACATGGCATTTCCGTGAAACACTTCACCTTTGAAGAGTGTGACCTTTAACGTGCCCACTTTCTGTGGTGCCAGATGCCCAGGGAGAGACCTCCTGAACAATCCGGTCAGGGTTTTTTATATCCAGGGGCAGCTTTCTTCAACCTTTCCATCCGCCTGCCCTTCCTTCATCCTCATGGAATTTCCCTGAACCTCAGCCCATCCTTCCATCTCCTTGGTGACCAAAGAGGAACCACCTTCTCTTCTTCAGCACCTTCAGCAGTCTTTATATTCTGAATTTTATATTTTATATTCTCTCTGATATTCAGACCTTGGTTCTAAAAAGCTTTAAACTGCAATCAAAAATATTATGTCGTTTTAATTTAATATATAAATATATATCCATCTGACAAATCTAACACACTCTAAATGCTAATGTAATTCAAAACAATTTGCTCTAAACCAATATCATTTCATGCCGGTTTTACTGAACGCACAACTGTAAACAATTTTATGGTCATCAATATCTCCAATCCTAATCACTCCCTAATATGATACTGTATATACAAATTAACAACACATTCATGCAGTTTATGTAGTTTCTGGCAAATTGTTAAAAAGTAAAACACAAAAATTACATAAATAAAAAGAAAAAAATATATTTGCCCACCATGAAAAATATATTCCCAATAACTTTCCACATATGGCTAGTGAACACTGTGCAATGATCACATGTCATATCATATTGTTGCAGTTTTCCAGCCAAACCCAGAGCTTACATTTGCCTTTAACAATAACTGCTTGTTGATAACTACAACTGAATTTGAACGTATTTGGTAAAAAATATTAATCATTTATAAGAACTACAGGACTCCTATAAAAGTTATTGACCTTTGTGTGATTCAGTCAAGTGCATCACTATCCTGTTGTCATATGGGACTGCTCCCTGCTTGGCGTGTTTTCTGATACTGTCCGGATGTGTTTCATGTGTCACAGGAGCTGTTGTAGCATGTTGACATGACGACCATGGAAACCACTTAATCTCTGTCCAACAGTTGCTCACAGTGGAAAGCAAAGGGTCTGTCCATCTACTTGCATGCGCTTCAGTTCGATGTGAGAGCAATAAAGATAAAGCAACCAAGGCTCAGATAATTCCTAATATGAAATGTTCTGATCCAGAACAATAGATTTCAGAACAAATTTTAAATTAAATACGCATATCCACATTAACTTCTTGAGGAAACAAAGTCCATTTCAATATGAGGATACTCCAAGAAACTTAATTTTCTTCATTGCATCTGTCTGTCTGCCTGTCTGCCTGTCTGTCTGTCTGCCTGTCTGTCTGTCTGTGTCTGTCTGTCTGTCTGTCTGTCTGTCTGTCTGTCTGCCTGTCTACATCTGTCTGTGTGTTTGTCATTCTGTCTGACTGTCTGTCTGCCTGTCTACATCTGTCTGTGTGCCTGTCTGTCTGCCTGTCTGCCTGCCTGTCTACACCTGTTGGTGAGTCTGTCAGTGTACCTGCATGTTGTCCTGGCTCCTATGGGGCTGGGTGCCCTTCAGGCCTCAGTGGCTCTGTGATGGATCCTCATGCCCCAGCAGGCATCTGCCTGTATTACAGCTGGGCCCGCCTAATGAACTGGACCCAGACACAGGGATAATCAGATTAATGAATGTGTTCAGGTACAAAATGACCCAAATCAATTGGGAGAGAGACAGAGAGAAAAATAGGGGAGCAGAGCCAATGCTGCTGCCTAGATGGGAGCATAGATGAGGCACAGAGCCAAGGTCATGGACCAGGCAAAGTGTTCCAGGTCACAAGGAAGCTCCAGGCAGAGAAGGTACAAAATACAGCTGGCAGGAAGGCAGATAGAAGACTACACCATTCTGTTATCCAGCATGACAATTGGCTCCACGTCGGACAGTATGCCCTAGCGGTCTGGGAGGTTGTCTCACAGATGAAAGGTCCTAGCTTTAAAGGCACTTTTTTTGATACTGTTCTGTATGTGTCTGGAATTACCCCAACAATACTCTCTACCCCCACTATAATCACGTGCACTTACATGCACAGATGTGTTTGGACTATACACAGTAAGCATGCCATTTCGACGTAACTGAGTTGAAAATGCTGTACAGTGCAGTAGAGTATGTCTCCTATAAGAATGACTCCTGACCCATGATTGTCACTTGCTTACGTGAGGCGTGAAAGGCCAGCGACATGCTTGATTGTCTCAGTCTCGGAGGGAAGCGTGAGCTGGTGCCCTTAATGTGCCGCCTCAGCACACTGGGGTAACAGGCCGAGATGTATTTATCCCAACGGCAATTAGATTGCCTAATTAGCGTGCAGAATTACATACAATGCATGGCCTTACACTGATACAGAAGTCGGCCATTTTGTGTGATCTTTAAGTGCTGCCTGATCAGCACTTAACTTGCTCCTTGTCATGTTTCATTGGGTCACACTGGCACACACACACACACACACACACACATTAACACATATGCACACACATTCTATAATAATTTAGCTGTTGCTATATATAGCTAAAAGTTATCGTCCTTGAAATTTGTTTATGTAATTATATATTTGTCACATTTATACATGTACTGTATGTTTTGCCATAATTGTTTGTAAAAAGTAAATGGGTCTATAGTCTATTATACAGTGTTTTTTTTACTACTTTTCCCCAAAATTCACAACCTTGGTGTCATTTTTCAGAACTCTATACAAAACATAAAACGTTAGCCACTTGTAACACAGGCTGTCCTATGTTCAAAACATAGGATTGTACTATCATATCTTTAAAGAAACTGCACTTGCAGGATCATTGGTTCAAATTACAACTTTATTGTAAAATACCATAGGAACATTAGTCACAATCACAGACACAATGTTTTGTATTTAGAAATGACACCAAGGTTGTGAATTTTGGGGCAAAGTGGTTAAAAAAAACTGCAACATGGTAGCTTCAACCAGAGCCACAATGCTGTACTGTATAGGAATGGCTTATTGGGTACTTTACTGTGCATGCAGCTATTTGTCCTTCCACTGTCTATCGTCGGAGACATAATCACAACATTTTGACTATACAAGCTGCAGGCAGCCTCTGGCTGCTAATGCCTGTTGGCAAGTGCAATGCAACCGGATGGAGGAAGTGTTTGCAAACAGCATAATATTCATTCAGTGAAACAGTGGAACTTCCAATTGTGCTGTTGGTCATGCTTTAGGATGTCAAGCATGTCATTATGATGACTGAACAGGTTTGGACCACGTTCTCCTGCAAGCACACACTCTAGCTTGTACACACACACACATGCACACACGCACGCACACGCACACACACACGCATGAACACGCACACACGCAGACTCGCACACTCACACACACATACGTGCAAACATACACATGCAGACTCACACACACACACACATGCACACAGACTCGCACACACACACACACACACACACACACACACACGTGCAAACATACACACAGACTCGCACACACACACACGCACACACACACGCTAGCAGACACACACACACACCCACATACACGCAAGCAAACACGCGCTTGCAGACACGCACACACACACACACACACACATACGTGCAAACATACACACGCAGACTCACACACACACACGCATGCACACAGACTCGCACACACACACATGCACAAACACGCTAGCAGACTCGCACACACACACCCACACCCACACACACGCAAGCAAACACGCGCTTGCAGACACACGCACACACACACACACTCACAGAGTAACCAGTCAATTCTATCGCTGCAAGTCACATCCAGGCATCCAAGCAGGCAGCCAGACAGGAAGTGTATGGGAACAGTGAAACAGGGCGTCTAACTCCTGTGTATCAGCCTTAGGCAGATGTCTCACCAGGACAGAGTGACAGAGCTAGGGGGGGGGGGGGGGGGTAAACACTGTTTACTCACAAAATTGATGCAATACTGTAATTTGCATCAGCCTATAGATCACTACAGCATAGTGTCCTAGCATATGATGGAGTCAGCATTGTATATTACATTAGCAACATTCTAAATTGAAATAGAAAAGTGCTGTTTCTAGTTACAGTATATATATATATATATATATATTTTTTTTTTAATCCATATACGTGTATACAGTACATATATATAGAGCATTAACTGTTTGTGTTGGAAATTAAATAATAAAAAAGAAAACATCCTTTTAAAAAGAAGATATTGACTGCTGTAGTAGTTATACTGTATTAGACCAAGATTGGATCCAATGCTGTTTCTCACCTATTTATCTAACTACTACAATATCCTATTAGGAGGAATTAGTCCCAAGTCGAGCTTCCCCTGACAGCACACATTCCGCCCCTTTGAATTTGTGTTTTTTTGCTGTTATGAATGTTCTATAAAAGCATATTACTGTAAGCATATTAAGCAATCCACAAACACAAATAAAAACACACTGTGTCATGTATCGTGTGTTGACCTTTGCTGACAGGATTGGCCCCCAGGTAGGGAAGAGCCTTCCTCCCTGAGCCTCCCTCACTGACATTGGTATCGATATAAATATGATATTTGTAGCTACAGGCTGCCACCCTCATATCATATTCATCATCATCATCGTCATCATCATCATCATAATTTCCCTTCATATAGTGGTAGTCAAAGCTCGCAAAAACTCTCCTTAATGATCCCCCTGCTCCCTGAGACTTATGAATAAAACACTCTTAAATCAATGAATTATTGACCGTGTCGTCAAGTGAGGAAAGCCCCTAATGAGAAAGTGATATCAACTATAGGGCTGTTTTGCAATATAAGAACAAAATCTATTAGCATTATACGGCCACTAATCAAAATAAATATTAGCTCAATAAATGATATTTATGTAGTATATACTGAACGTATAAACAAGAAATCATCTTTACAGTGCCCTGGAACATCACATTCCACTATTGTATTACCGGCAAACGTTTAGCTCTATTAGTTCAAAGAATTATTCAAAATCTATGAATAATGTAGCCAAATACAGTACACATGAGGTGTGTCTAGTGAAGACTGAAAAGGGTTCATTAAAACTTGTGTCGCATGTGATTTTCCTACCTTTTTGTCCATCTTTTGTCTCAGTTTTCAGAATTATTATAATGTGCCTGCGACTCCATAAGTGGTTGTGCCCTTTTCCCTTTTATAACAACTAATCTTTTCCCACGCATCTAATGGAGCTATATAATACACAAGTGCGTATTTGTACGTAAAATGGTATGCTGCAACACATCGCTGTAAAACACTCAGACGCTCCCTCTCTGGTGTAAAGTGTAGCTGTCTATTTTGGATGGCTATACTGTGATGCTATGTGCCAATTTTGTGTATGTCACTGACAACTATTTGATGCGTACACAGCCTGCATTCTTCAGCTGGGAAATCAGGCTTACTTTAGTCCTGTCATAAACAATCAGCCCTCATTACCCACTACACAGATTTGCATTCTACCCCATTTACCTGCGACGATAGCTAGCGAGGACGTGCATGGCTACAGTATGTGAGTGTCGCTTTCGTTGTGTGTGCGTGTATGTGCAAATATGCACTCGCCTGTGTCTTTGTGAGTGCGCTTTGATGTGCTTATGTGTGCGTGTGTGTGAGTGTGTGTGTGCGTGTGTGTGTGTGTGTGTGTGTGTGTGCCAGTGTGCGCGCCGTGGACTTCAGCATTTGCAAAATGACGCAAGCCCTCAAAGACCAACCGTCAACTGCTGCATTGTTTCTAAATTCTAAATTAAACAACATAAATAAACATAATTTGACCCATCAGAAATCCCGCTCATCCCCTTCTCAGAGCGTCAGCTTGTTTGAAGAGAAGGAAATAAAAATCAAATCTCAAGTGGCATGTGAGCGCTGTTATTGGACCGTCTTGCGTGGCCTTGGGCTAAGCAATCACTGCTGCTTGAGCACATCCAGAGAAGTTTTTTTCTTTTTTTATCTGAGGCCTGCCACAGTGGCCCTACATTGAGCGCCCAAACAATTACCTCCCTATCGGAGGCGAGCATGTATTGCGTGTGTTTATTCTCTCCCACTCTATGGCTCTTTGAAGGACATGATGATCACAACCGGCCTACTGTCAGACGGAGGACCGTTCCAGGACTGGAGTGTAATTGGTGAGGAGAGTCGTGTGTGCTGCTTGCTCTGTGTGTAAGCAGATTACAGGCTGGCATAGCCCATGCCCCCTCAGGGTGCCACGACATGGCTGCTGGTACGTGGTGTGTACAACAAGCGTGACGCTCATGAATTATACATGGTGAAATGCCCAGCCATGAAATTGGGACCAGACCACAGAGAGGGGGGCAGGTGATGGTGTGGGAGAGAGAGAGAGAGAGAGAGAGAGAGAGAGAGAGAGGGGGGAGGGGGGGGGGTTCTTGCTTAGTAACAACTAAAGGAAGAACAGGTGCGTATCCTGTCCCCCATGAAGGCAGTCACCAGGCGCGGGAATTCGCTAGAATCATGCTGCAACCGTGTTTTTCACGAGGCATTGTTTGTGTTTTGTGTGCTTTCTCGCCCCAGTAGCAATACGCTATAGTCCAAACTGTTGTTTACCATTTTCTCCAAATGATAGGCTTTTTCCTGTGCTTTGTTCTAACTTGGAAGTGTGTTGTCTTCAGGATTAGCGTCTTTCATCATCCTAAATGGTTCCCTCTTGGACTATTAAGCTTCCTCTCTTCACCGCTCATTAAAAGAACCCAACATGAAAAAGAGCATAACATATTTGACTATTATGCCAAAATATTACTTCACTGCATTTGCTTCGCTATAACCTTTATGTGTTTTGCCTCGGTGTGTACACATTTACAGACATTTATTGAACTTTTGCAATAAACAATTCCTAACAAGATGTTCAGATTAGACATACTTGTGTTGTGAACCATCAAAACACAAGCATATCTGTAAACACACACACCATTATAACCACTGTATTAGGTGTGTGTGTGTGCAAAGTTGCGTTTGTTTGCTTGTTTGTGTGTGTGTGTGTGTGTGTGTGTGTGTGTGTGTGTGTGTGTGTGTGCACAGGTTGACATACTGCGTGCTGGTGGTGTAAATGTGTTTTTCTTCTTAAAATGGAATCATATACAGGATTTATTCCAGTCTCTTTAACGAAATAATTTCCTCCTGACCATGTTAATTAATCTGATGTCAATGTGTAGCCAGCATTATGAATCTGTTCAAAGCTAGGAATGAGAGAAAAACACAAAGGCTACCTAAATGTCCATGAGTGCAATGGAAAAGATTATTGGAGACTATTTGAGAATATTCTGAAACTTTAAATCAGCAACAAACAAGTAATACAGTACAATACTACATATAATGCACAAAGGCCAACAGCATTTACACTTACTTGCTAACATTTACATTTACTACAGTAGCTAACATGCACTGGTGTGAGAAAGCTGTTATAATATTAAAACTAAAGGTTTTGTCAATTATTTAATTGGAAATGTGGATTTACATGGCCACTTTCTAAAGTAATCTGTATTTACTGTGCTGCCAGTATTTAGTTTTCAGGCAATACAAAACATCTTCCCTGACACAGTTCTGTCAGTATTACATGGCAGCGGCTCCTGTCCACAATCAACCCATTCTTAGCCATGGTTAATGGTGCTCTTTCCAAGCCATAGGACAAAACAAAGCAAAATGGCTCGCTCTGAAAGCAGCCCGTACCAACACACCCTGCGACAGCGATTGTCCAGCACCAAATGAGGCTTACCGTGGCTTTAGCAATTCAAATCACCTCTCTCCTGCGCCTGTATTAGAAGCATCAGGGAGAAAAACACCGTTAATGGTTTTCATTTACCCCCTGGCCAGACTAATCACGCCAGCAATGGTTGCACTCGTTGCTCTGACTGACGCACTGGAAATACTGTGGGGATCGGCGCTGTGGGTGGTGCCGGCACCGCTCCACACTCCTCTATCCTTCCTGGTGCCAATATTCACCATACAACCTCAGGGCAGGGCGCGCGCACACACACACACACACACACACACACACACACACACACACCTGGAAATGACAGTACATGTAAATGTGTGTGTGTGGGAGTGCTCTCAAGCAGTGCAGTGCTCGTAGCACATACTTACATGACCTCCTTTTGGACTATGATTTACAAAAATAAAACATTACACACAAATAGGGATGCATTTGATTGCCTAGTGTTATTATTGTTTGTGATTATAGTTGTTGTTTGCATTCAGCAGTGAAGCAAGGATGATCCAATCTCATTAAGTCAGGTGTTTTTGAATGTGTTGGATTATTACAATTAAATTGTGTCAGTACAGAGAGCATGCAAACTAAAGTATATTATTAGTTTTATTATATGTAGTTCACCATGGTTACTTTGTTCATTTGAATGAATTCCCTGGACAGTAAATATTAATTCAGAGAAAAGTTGAATTGCTATTGTCAAGCCAACTCATGCAGATCCATATAGTCTGTCCTTGCAGGTTGCTGATTACTTTATACAAGTTTCAAACATTCAGTAAAATCCTGTTACAAAGCTTTGTATTTCCAGTGTGATTTCTATTCTGGAGGTGGGCATTTGTTCATACTGTCCTCCTGGTGATCGAAGAGCAGACGGGAGCCCTTGCAGCTAAAAACCTCCACCAGGGTATTTTACAATTCATCATTTAGAACTGTAGGTTCAATTTGTGGAGCTCGTGACCATTTGCCAAATGGCCGAATAACTGAATAAGTCAACAAAAATGACAATTTCTCAAAATACCTCTCCTGGGGCTGAAACTGAGAAGATGAGAACCGAGCAAAAATGGGAGAGCCAAACATGTTTTGACACAGCACATAAGCGCACTTGCTCTGGTCCTGATAGAACATTGAGGTCATACTTTATTCAGAGTAAAAAGCTTTTGTGTTCTTGATGTGTTAAAAGCCTTTCCCCTCTCCCTCTTTGGTGACCGTGATCCTATCTGCTCACTGTGTATCACATGCACACAGTACAGTACCAATACAATTATATGTACAAATATGTAGTTATTTAACCTTAATTTACCAGCAGTTATTATCAGCATATTTATTCAAATGTCTTTGTTTAGAGGAATATTGTGAAGAATCAACATAAAACATAGAACAAGTTTGCAATCATCAATCAGTACATACATAATATGTTCACTTAGTGCACTAAATAAGACAAAATAAAATGAAAATTGAAAAATTTGAGCAAACTATTCTTCACTGTTAATAACACACATGGATTATACTGTACAGTACATAGGCTACATGTAGGCCAGAAAATGAAATATGAAAACAAAAGGAAGTACATGACTAGTGTATACAGTATGATTCTATGTTCATATCATCTGTTATAAAATAATTTTATTGTTGGATTTAGTGTAATTGAATTAACTAAAGATTTACACGCAGAAAATATTAATGACACAATTATACATTCCCAAACTGACACACAGGGTGCTCTTATTAAAGTTGTATTTCTGATTAGACAGATTAAGTAATTAAACTAAATTAATTTTGTGTTCATAAAAACTAAACATAGCTGGATCCTTAATGGAATGAAAGATGCTTATTAATTGATGGCCAACCTGTACCATACTTACTGAAATTAATCTATTTTGAAATCAGTCCACCCATTCAATTTCATTTGCATATTTGTGCGGTCCTGGAATCCCATTTTACCCTCCCGTCCCCCATACACACTAAAATGCGTGCACACACACATGAACAAAGCCAAAAAGTTCATTTGGGTTGAGCTAAAATGGCTGAATAAAGCCAAAGACTGTGTAGGCATATCCTGTGGTGTTGACATCTCCCTGCATATTAGGGTGGGACAACCTTTCTTATAATAGTTTCCTTTGAGTGGGTAGAATGGGATTATGTATTACCAGTGGTGCAGGAGATGTTTTTAAGGTGGGGGGGAAAAAAGTGTGATGAAAAATGTCTCAAATTTTAAGCCTGTACAACTATGCATTTGGTTATTAAAACCAAATAAAATACTGGAGTGAAATCTCTCCCACCTGGGTATTCAACCCCGGTCTCCCACGTGAAAGACAAACACATTACAAGTTCGCCACCAGAAAGTTACTATAAAGAGCCCATCGAATGTGTTGAAGTATTTGAGAGTAATATTTACATAATTTATGGTTGTAGCGCATTTGTCTTGACATTGTTACACATGGTTATGACAGAGACTAGACTACTACACTGGTCAACATGGCCATTATATATCTCCCTATAAAAAAAAGAAGCAAACCGCTCTGAAATA
>JAODTR010081655.1:0-14731 GCA_025399935.1 Amblyopsis rosae | reverse complement strand
GGGGTCCCTTGCTGAAGCTGCTGCCCCCGCGACCCGACTCCGGATAAGCGGGAGAAGATGGATGGATGGATGGACTCTCCCCTACCCAAAGTCTGTCCCAGCTCAATCCCTTAGAGCCTGTTAAACAAAACAGTCCACAAATTAAGCAGTGTATGATTATTACAGACCCAGATATCAGTTTATTTGGGTCAAAGAGCAGCCTTTATTATTATTTAGGCTGGGACACAGCGCTGGTCAGTTACGATCTACTTGACAGGAGAGGTATTTTGATTGACAAGTATGACAAAAACCCAATGACCAAGTCGGACGTTAAACTTCAACTGAGGAATTAGTTCGTAACTTAACGATTGAAGTCTGGCTGTTTACAAGTCTTTGTCTCTGTTATATGAGTAGGCTAGAATTACGTATATAGACTTGTGAATGCTTAAAGACAATGAAAATCTACGACCCCACTTCCTGATATTGTTTTCGAGCTAGGAGTAGTCTCTATGTATGAGACACTAAGCACAGGGTGTTTCTGAGACGTAGAGCAGTTTATATATAGCCGACTCACCGGCTTTGTGACTGCTACATAAGTACATGAACTGATAAGAAAATAAACCCCACCGTTTGCATTACAGTCTGCAAACAACATAGGCAAATTCAAAGTTTGGAGGAAGACTTATTTTTAGATAGGCCTAATTGTAGATAGTCCAACTACATTGGAGTGGACGGAGTTGACGCGACTCTCTTTTGCTCTGCTATAGCCTAATATAACGTCATCTCTTCTGATATGGAGTGTATACTGCTCCATAGTGGTTTCAATCGATGTGGCATTTTCTAACTGCGTGTATATAACTATTAACTCTAGTAGCACACAGCCATTACTCTGACTGATGGCATTTTAGAAATGTAATCACATCAGGACAAGCCATTTATCAGCTATATTTGGTGCTTTTGACAGAGGGATGCCAGGCTCCTACAATTTTATAATGCGTTGACCACTAGATGGCAGCAAATACACACTGAATATTAATCGGAACGCAGTCTTGAGTAGTCTATATAGAAGAAAATAAGGCAGCATTTTAGTAAGACGAGGTGATAACAGGGCTACATGTGCAGAATATGACAATATGAATGTATTCATAGCAGAAGTTGTCAAGGCTGGAATGACTCTTCAACCTTTGCTTAAACCATCAAAAACAAAATAAATTAAAAACTTGTATTCCCTGACCGGGAATCGAACCCGGGCCGCGGCGGTGAGAGCGCCGAATCCTAACCACTAGACCACCAGGGAAGCTATAACTTATTATAAAATAAATTTATTTTCAAAGTCTTTCAGTGTTGTTTTATGCAATTAATATAATTATAATATGATTTTATTTATTTATGTATATCACTGGCCTTAATCACTACGTTACAGTTAGGATCATTTAGGCTAGACGTCTAATAAATCATAGACTATTCAATTCCATACACACAATTTCATTACGGTGATTATTTGACTTGAACCAAACGTTGCGGCATCCTAGCCAACATACTTGAAGGGTTGTGGTCCCTAAAGGTTTATTAAATGTTTTTAGGCCACTCTAGCGGTACTTTGGGAGTTTTTCCTTGCCGAGGAACAGGTGAAGGGGGTGTCGTTTGTTTCCATGTGAAATGAAGGCCCATGTAGCCCTTTGAGAATGCAATATAATATAAATAAACTTGACGACGTAGCAAGACATAGCTTACTCTATTCAAGCTGGTCCTGATGTGGGATATAGGTCTGATAGCCAGGTGCTGATATTCCCGTGTATATATTTAGGCTTACTGAAATTAAGTTCTCCAAAATAACGGTAATTGGTAAAATAAGCAACACGCACTCGGTGTCGGTGTGTGTAGTCTACACAGACGCGAACATAAAGTGGGCTATGGAAATCATTATGGTCGGTTCAGCTGTGGTTGTGACTGACGTTGGCCAGCCAACAGGCCAGCCATTTTCCAAATGCAAACTTCCCATTGTATTGCCAACAGGGGGAGACGTTGCAAACCTGGACGGAGTTCTGTGTGGAATCGTAGGAAGCGAGAAAGAGGAGAAGCGATGTAAGGAGGAGTGGTGGAGCGGAGCGGAGAGAAGAGGAGGTGAATGTATGAGAAGACTTGAACGGCAGAGGGAGGAGAGACGTGGGCATTTGGAATCGGTATCAACAAACTACGGGTTAGTATGCTCGCGTTGTGGGCTACAGCAACGTATGATTTAAAACGTTAAGTGCAATTACATAATGTAAAGTCAACGGGCATGAGCTGAGCTGTGGGTGTTTCCATTGGAATGGCCACAAGTGAAATGTAACGCTTATCCGTCGTCTCGTTTCTTGTCTGCTTTTTCGTATCAGGTGGCGACGATCCGTGGGAGAGAATACGAAGGAGATTCCTTTTGGATTTTTGCATCGAATGTGTGTGTGTGTGTATGTATGTGAGTGTGAACCATTGTTTCAGCCTGCAAGGATGTCTGGACAGAGCATTACAGACAGGATAACCGCCGCTCAACACATTGTCACCGGCTCGGCGATTTCCAAAACCGTGTGCAAGGCAACGACACATGAAATCATGGGGCCAAAAAAGAAACATTTGGATTGTGAGTACTACCCAGTTAACAGTTACTACATTGTTGCTCCTCCCGTCAGACTACTCTGATATGGCAAAAGCTTGTGAGGCGTGTGTGGTTGCAAGGCCTACTAATAACATCAGTCAGGGTACCTAAGAAAACAATATGCGGGGTTGACAGTGAACATAGCATGGTTTGTTTCTGTTGCATGCTGGCAACTTTGACAACTGAAATGCAGGCAGATTTTTGCTCTTCTGTATTATGGAGGAGAATATCAAGGCTGCATATTAACTTCTCTAAAAATCATTAACTACATTATTTAAACGCCCCTTGTGGATCTGATTGCTTTTGCTTCCTGATACCATAGTTGTACCTTGTTTGAGTGGTAGTCTGCTCTCTAACCTCTGTGTGTGTCTGTGTGTGGTGGTTTCTGCCTCCTTTTTATTTAAATGTTGTTAGTAGTAGAGAAATTCGTTTTATAATTTTTTTATGGGGGGGGACAATAAACAGTATCTATTGGAATTGATACTGGTCTTTTTGTAAAGTTGTAGGAATTGAAAGTTGAAGTAGATATTGCGCAATTTTCTCAATTCTGTCATTTTGTTATTTATTGCTATGCACATACCTTAATGATACACATCAGCTGGAGCAGTGTAATTGGTTTGGAGGCCATCAGGCAACCTGTGAAATTCATTGGTGAAAGCTGACACACTTATGCTACTGAACTTTCACGCACGCACGCAAGCACGCATACGCACACACACGCGTACACGTCAGTCATACTGGAGTCAGAGGTGTAGATCAAATGTCACCCTGCCATCTAATCCTTTAACTTTTTGAGAATGGCATTTGCCGTTTCCTCCTTGATCACAGTATCTGTTCCGGGAAAGGGTCTTATTGGCGTATTCAAATACATCGCTAACAGATAAGACTTGTTATAAAATGGCTCAACTTGCAACACAGCGCTGCTGCTTTGCAGATGGCCGCTCTGTTTCAACTGTGTGGAATCCATTTCCACGGAGCACTATTTATAGTGCTGGCTCAAGTATGAAATGTCAGGTATTATGTTTGAACATGGGCGCTTTTCTGCTCTGTCTATATGTCAGCTGATGGTGTATGCACCAAACATTGTCTTAGGGAAACCCGCGCACGCACACACACACACACGCTCGCATGCCACATCCCCCCCACCCCCCCCACCCCAGCTTCCTCCAGTCTGGTTCCCAGGTGAGAGATGGTCCTCATGATCTGGCCTGGGGGGGGGGACATTCTTTCGTCGTCATGCCAGACGACTAATACGGGTCAGGTGCGGTGTCTGGGGAGGCGCTGAGTGAGGTGAACGTAATCAAACAGAGGTTCCAGAGAGCGCTGCGACCCTCCGCTCATTCAGCCACGTCTTGTTTGTTCAGACGGAAGTGTGAAATAACTTCTGCCGCACACGAGAGAACTCCGTGCGGTTGGCCCTCAAGACACTGTGTCAAACTGCACCGCATTTGAGAGATGAACTGTCTGCGAGGGATGTTTTTATGGTTCTGTGTGCTGTTAGATGAAATGCCTGACCAATACCGGTGTCCGATACTGAAGTCAGGAATGAAAACCATAAAAATTTAGCCTGGTGATCGCATCCTAATATCGCAAAATGCAGTTTGACTTTGCAGTGAGTATCAGTTCAGTATTCATTTAAAGCGTTTGTCATAAACGCAATGATAATACACATCAATCCAACTTTGTTCCATACGATTGGACGTCTTTAGCCTGGCTCCACTCGACTATTGCTCTCAGCTGAGATTATAGTATGGAAATCCTGTTAGCATTGCCGTGTTCATAGCCACCCTGCTGGCGGACCAATCAGGGTGATTTAGTGAGATGACGTTGAAGTCAAGCGGGTTTTACAAATGGAGGTAGAGCAAGATGAGATGATCAGAACAGTTGTAGCAACGCCGATTGGTTAATAGCCTTCCAACAGTTTCAACATTAACCAGAGGTCTACACCCAGTAGGAGGAAACGACTGTTAACATTTCTTAATGGAGCGTGGCCAGACCTTATTCACAAAGTGAATATTCTGGCTGGTTACGGCAGGCTAGGACCGCCTACCTTTTAATATAGCTCAACCAGAATGTTAAATCAGCCAGAATGCTGGTGGATACCAACATACAACATATGATGCTGATGTTGTCATTTTAGGAAGAAAAAAATTTAACTATCAAAGTGAAGTGACTGTCCTTCCTCAAATAAACCACCTATATTCTCTAGCTGCTTGATGCATCTTTCCAACCAGTATATTGGCGAATGTATGCAGCGGCCGGATATACTGTATCTTTTAATGTTTGAGCAGTGGCTGATATGCAGATCATTAGTTCAAAGGTTGTATGGTGTCCTCATTGTAAAATGTGAAATGCATGGCGCGATACTTTTGTCAAGAGCAGTTCAAAGGTTGCTTGTACTGCCAGCCATAATGTCAACACCTTTACTATAATATTAGACCGTATGAATGGCTGAAAGCCTTGACACTAGGTTTGTACTAGTAGTCTCAACATCTTCTGTTCATTGAGCACTACGTCACATAAGTGAGTGATGTGTGTTGAACATCTGCTAGCGCTGACATGTTAACGGGTCTATCAGGAAGTGGGGTAGTAGATTTTCATTGGCTTATAGATGGCATTATCACTCACAAGACTATGCTAGTCTAGTGCCTCTCTGCCTGTAATTCCCCACTTCTCATTATAATGAAAAAAAATGCATGTCTAATATATTTTGAACTGATTAGTTAGTTAGAAAATTCACACCCCATAGAGTTCGTGTGAATGGAGCGACTAGCTATAGAGACAGAACTTAACCAGGTGGTAAACATTTTTGCTGTAAAGTCAGACATTTGAACATTGTACTCTATGGGGAGTGACTCCCTTTGGCAGCCAGCCTCAAGCGGCCATTTGATGAACTGCAGGGTTTGTCAGATTCCTGCTTGGAAATGACACAACAGTTGTCATATAAATTATACAGAAACGGTGGAATCCATTTTCACGTTTCTCTCTAAAGAACAGCGGATCAGCGGAGGAGGTATGGGCTGCAACCGATCTGAATGAGCTACGACTCAATATGCAAAACACGCTGCAAATTCTATATTTGTATTAATTGGTAATTAATCCCGAACCCGACGTGCCTGGTGAAATATGTGCGAAATAACGACCGACCGGGCAGAGATCTCAAGCTCTAGTTAGCCAGGCTGAGTCCCACACTTTACTCAAGTAAAGGCTGGCTCCGCGAGACTGTTGGTAGTACTCAGATATTGATATTGATTCCTCCCAGCCACCCTGAACATTGTGGAAATGGCCTCACAGCAAGAAGGTCCCGGGTTCGAACCCTGGTAGTCCCGGCCTTTCTGTGAGGAGTTTGCATGTTCTCCCCGTGTCTGCGTGGGTTTCCTCCAGGTGCTCCGGTTTCCCCCACTATCAAAAAATGTCAGGTTCACTCTCCAGTCAGTGTCATGTGACCAGTGTCATGTGACCAGTGACACTGGTTTAAATGTGGCACAGCGGCTGCCCACTGCTCCCTTGAGGGATGGGTAAAATGCAGAGGATGAATTTCACAACATGTAGAAATTAAAGCACCTTTATCTTTACCTAATAATAAAAAACAAGAACTGTCCCCTCCCCTTCCAAGCAGAATGCAATGGCACTAGACAGGAGCATCACATGACCACAGCGCATCAAATGACAGCCCTTTTAAATAGGAAAAAAATGAAAAATTGAGAGCGCTGACACACTGTCCCCCGGCGAGGCTCAATGGAGCCAACTGTAGTGCCGAAAAGACTGAGGCTCTATAGCGCAAAATGCCGAGCGGGCCGGAATGTACAGGAACCATACTATGGTGGAGGAGTCTAGCCAGCGCTGCCAATCAAATGCTCGCCTTACCTGCTGCCAGTTGTCTGTCAGTTTAGATTTCTGTGAGAAATCCTGGACGTGGTTTTGTTGGTTCTTATGTTCCCCGTCAGATAGCTAGGGCTGGGTGACTCAAACAAAGGTGTTTCCTTTTTTATTTACGTTTTATATCAAAAATATGGGTAGCCTATAAGGCCGATACACTGGATGCGACCGTGATATGGGTTTGTTTTTAATTGTCATAATGGCTAATGGGGAAAATGCCTTCTTAATCACAATATTGCTATCGCTATGGCTTATGTACACTGTCCATTTAAAGGCAGGGTTAGTCATTCTTGCTAACTTCGAGCTCACATCGATCGGTATCGCTCAGCGGTCCTCCGCAGTACCACCTCACACATAGAAACACATGGTGAAGCAAAGCGTAGTCGTGCACCTTTGTTGACATGAGCAGTGTCCGCCACTTTGTTCCTCTTTCCCAAGCTAGGGATGTGTACAAGTATAATATTTTCACAGCAAAATGCAAAGTTGGGGGTTAGGCATCTTGCTCAAGGATGCTTACAGGTAGGTCAACACCAGGGTTTGAACCCACAACCTTCCGGCTGGGAGTCCAAAAACCAGACCACTAGACCATCCTGCTCCCTTACACTAGTCCTGTCACGATTACTTTACGTTTAAGTGAGTAATAGGCATGCAGTAGTTTATCACCTATACTGTATATCTGAGTCTCCCCCCACCCCGACTTTATTTCTCATAGATCAGTAGCAGCATGAACTTGAGGAAGCATGCTTAAGAGACTGTATGAAATTAAAATGCCCTGGGCCTAGTTTCTAGTTTCTTAGGATCTGTCGATACCGTGCCCACACATAATATCACGGTGAACAGGATCACAAGGGGAAAGATGTTTCCCGAGTCAGGAAGTGTTTCTGTAGTTACTGAAGCAGGTTTTGTATCGCCAGGGGTAAACAGCTAACAGGAAGTCATTATACAATCCACAATCCTTCCCGGTACACCAGGGAGCCAGGCTGATCAAAAGTGCGATTGGCTCGGACACTTGTAATTCCCGTCAATTATTCTGCTGATTAAGTGCGTACGTAATGATCCCATAATAGTTGCTGGTCATTGTGTTGGAATGCCTTCATTGGAGACTCCAAAAATGTGAAGCATTATGCTGGAATTTAGTATGAATTCCATGTTCTCCAACTGATTGCGATTTGATTGGGCGTTCTCCAAACAAGGAAACGCATGCTCGGCCAAGCCTCTGCATTCACAAAGACAAAGAAACAATACAGTGCAAATGGCTAATTGAAGGGATCATCTATTATAAGCTAATTGTAAGCTAACACTAGGCCTGTCACGATAATTACTGTATAGATTTATCGTGCAATATATGGACTTTACCTACATTTTTCAGGCGTAAATAATATTGCCTGTTGTATTTACATGCGTGTTTCTGACATAATAAAGTTAGCCATGTTGTGCTGCTACTGTGTTGTCGTCGCCTCGCCGCACGCACGCACGCACGCACGCACGCACGCACGCACGCACACACACACACGGACAGTTGAAAGAAGTGTTCCTCAAGTTTTTGTAGGTGTTTTTCCAGAAGACACATAATACCAGCCAACATTGCTTGGAAGAATAAATGTGAAAATTAGCTTCTTTTTTAAAAATTGTATTTAGGTTTATTTTGAATACTTAGCCAAGCAATGAAATTGGAAACCATTCATTATGAACAATTGATGTCACATGACAGTAGTGGACATTGTTTGATTTAACATTGTTTAGTCTACACTCTACACGATTCTGACAATATCGTTTATTGCAATTATGTCTGGGACAATGTATTGCCCAACAACAATAGTTATCGCAACAGGCCTAGCGAATGCACTTATTGTCAAATTCACCAAATATACCTTTGTATTCCGTTAGTTTACCGTTCTCTGTGCATGCTGAAAAAATAATATACGGAGCGGAGCTTTGAGGAAGTTTTGATTTGAAGTACACATTTGCAAGTGTTGCAAGAATATCTAATTAGCCATTTTAACTATGCTGCTCTGAGCTAAGATGGGCTGCATAGAGTGGGTGAAGAAATTAAGATATTTCTTAGAATTATAATTATTTTATAAATGTGACATGGCTTAACGACATCTAACATAGATTAAAGGCGATTGTAAGGTAATACACTATCATATTCAATGAAAATCGAGCTAGCTGTCATTTCTGTGTGCTTGCTGAAAAAAGTATGTGGTTTTTCTACACAATCTTGGCTTTGTGTATAGGAACACAAAGTGGTGCGGTCTGCACCACACACCACCATTCAAATTATAGTTCAAGTAGTACAAGCTTTCTCCTGAATGACTGTACTTAAAAAAACATTTGATATATCTTTTACAAAGCATTGCCCTGAAGACCCTTAATGTATGTGTGAAAATAATATAAATGGTAACATCGTGTGTTATGTTTATTATAAATAAATAGCTTTTTTGTACTGTTCACTTAACTAAGATGTGTGAAAATGAGCCCTGATGGCTACTGCGCCTTTTCACCGAATGCCTCCAGATGTGTGAATACTCTTAATAGGATTCACATGAAAAGCTTCAAGAGTGACTACTCTTTTATTTTTCATTGGCAGTTGCTCACTTAGTTATTTAATGATGCTGTTAATTCCATTTTAAAAGACGAGGACACACGATCTAAATGTGCTACTAGTTCAAGATCACAAGAGGTAATATTGGTTAATGTTTTTTTTGTTTTACCGCTCTAATACTCTGCGGTGGCAGTTTCATTTTGCACGGGCAAGATGCCATCTTTGATTATTTTCTTTAAAAAAAAAAAAACTTGTAAATTAAATTATCTGTATTCGTTTGGTGCTCTGCTTGTAATCTTGCCATAATTTGTACTTGCTTTGTGAGTGCACTTGGCTGTTCCACAAAGAGAGATTTCCTAAGGTTTTGATTTGGACACAAACCGTTTTCTGCTTAAATATTGCTTGTGTTTTTTCACAAAGCCGTTTCAATTGCCATTTGTAATTTTTGCAGGAATTCAGCAATAAAATGCTGTTAGCAGATTTGTTTATTTTATTTTTGCATTTCTCCTCATTTGATTCTGCTTTAAATTACATTTTAGAGCTCTTTTGCTCAGGGTTTTTAACAGCAGACTCATTAGTGCCTGCTAAGGCTTGTCGTGGTCTGTCATGTAAGTGGAATGTACATTTATTTATAGGTAATAGTCTCTCTAGGGATTTTAGATTAAATCGATTTGCTGCTGACTTCTGGAGTTTAAGGGACTGTTGTAGTTCTGGGTGTTACAAATTGTCCCACTAATGTTTTCCTAATATGTGTGTTAAGAAGTAGGTCATAGAAATGGTAAAGAACTAGGGTTGAGTTGATCATGTATAGAATTCTGCCTGTTACGTTTTCCATTTTTCTTTTTTGTTTTGTGGTTTACTCAGATAGTATAGCTCGTCACTGCTAATGCAGTTATCGCTGTCAGGCTTCTTGAATTCTTCCAAATGTCACTCTGAATTATTTTTGGGGGAAACCTCCATGGACACAAATCCCTTCCCTGCCAGAACCAGAGACCTCTGGGTCTCACAACCGAGTCCTTGTCTGATTCCCACCAGCTGCCCCGTTTCACTTTGACTTCCTGTTCCATGTCACGTCTTCTGGACCTGTTAGCATTTCGTTAGCATTCGTTTGACGTCTCTGCCAAAGTCTGCGCAGATGATCTCTGGGCAGATGACTGAGAGCGGAGCCCGCTCCATTCATGACTTGTCTACGTATCTACTAAATGGATATTTGTTCTCTGCTCCTTCTTGCTACTTGTTATATGAACCCGTACAGTGGTCTGTGCTTAAAATATATATTACAGATATTATCTACTGCTGCTTACACTTCCCTTCATAACTCTCTATGGACAAATGCACAAGGTTTTCCCGTGCACGGTAGATATCGCTGGCCGTTTTGCTTTCACAACATTCTTTCAATTCTGTTTCCTGTGATTTAAGAGGGGTGAACATCCTGCTGAGTCAGGTATTTTTCTGCTGTCTAGGGGCCGTTTGTAGATTACAATTGCTTGTTTGGTCAAATGTACTAGAGGACGGGACATGGGCACATCGTATGAAGTATCGTTAGCAGTACCATGTGTTAATGAATAGAGCCATTGCCTTTGAGAAAATGTAACAGAAAGGGGAATTGATCACAAAGGCATAAGTGTTTCGTGAAAGCATTGACCGCTGTGTTGAAATAACAAGATTAGGTAACTTGAGGATATGATTGTGATAGTGAGGGCGGTGTGTAATTGTATATCATTCTAAATGGGTGCTGTATTGTATCACTGGAGTTTTATTGTGATATATCGATAAAAAATAGTCTAATTGTAGAAAAATTTTCTGTTTACAGCCTTCCTAAAGGTTAACAGTGAAAACTTGATGTTGTTCTAAAGCAGAGGTTTTAAATGTTTTTTTGGGGCAGGGACCCCTTGGCTGATAGAAACCCGGCACACATGCGATATGAAATATTTAGTTGCCGGGCCACGTATAGTGCATTTATATGAACTATAGGCCGTGCTATTTTTGGATGCACTATAGGTCGCACTACACAATATTATTGGCCCGGCAAATAAATATATAGGTTGTATTTATGTTAATGTTTCTTTTCTGTCATTTACATATTAGAAGAAAATTATTTTGGGATAAAATAATTTGGAGGGCTTCCTGCAGTACTTCTGAGGACATCCCAGGGGTCCTGGACCCCCTGTTGAAGACCTCTGTTCTAGAGTTACACATTTAGCTCACTGATGAGGCTTGAAACAAACTGCTCAATCACAGAAGCTTTGAAAGAAAGCTGT
Organism: Amblyopsis rosae; assembly: GCA_025399935.1. NCBI lineage: Eukaryota > Metazoa > Chordata > Actinopteri > Percopsiformes > Amblyopsidae > Amblyopsis > Amblyopsis rosae. The sequence goes on along the minus strand of JAODTR010081655.1, from coordinate 3,435 downwards.
TGAGGCGGGGTATAGTGGAACCCGGTCCATGCGGGCGCGTTTCTGAGTTTTAAACTGAAGCATTTATGTTACGTAATGCTGCTGGGTTTCAGCACAAGGGTTTGACCAAAAACAAATAAATGGTCCCTTTAACTGGCCTTAGTAGGATGCAACGGCGTGTAGCCGGTACGCTCAGTTGTACACTGGCATGGTTATTTCAGTTTCTTTTGCAATAGTTTTTGTTGCAACACATTAGACCATAGCTATTTGTAGAACTGCTCTTTCAGCACCATTTGAAGAAGCAGTTCCATTTTGATTCCTGAAATTCACAAAAAGAAGTTGCTTTAATAAAATGTTATGTTTTTGATGTATTTTCCTATTTACACAAAAATATCCTGCAACACATCAAAGAACTGTTCCATTTATTTTGTAGAATAACATTTTGTAGAACCCTAAGACATTATTAAAGCTGATTCCCATGAAAAGTATTGCATATAAGATGATCGTAATCGCACGATTGAGTTTTCAAGCACCATAATCCAACTAGGCCTATTCCAAAAGGAATCCTATAATATCCCGGAGATAAATGCTACATGCATATTATGTTCCTACCCACAATGCTAGTAACAGCCTGCCCTGGTAAAACGCTTTACCTTTCCACAGTTCATGTCATAGAGTGCACAAAGCGAAAGGGAGCAGGTTTGGACATGGCCTTTAACACCGCTCTGCAGGTTTATGGTCAAAGGCTTGTTTGTCTTGTCCTGTCGTGGGCCATCTGCTGACCACTGGTCACCTGACCTGTTGAGTCATTGGTGTTAGCCGGTTTGAATTTGACCAGATGACTGTTTATCGCACAACTTCAGATGAAATCTAATGAATTCAGGTGGCCGTTAATTTTGATATATCTTCAGACTCCAGTTGTTTTATGAAAGATTTTGCTCTTTAGAACAAACTGCAATCTCTAACTGGCCCATGGGTTAGGGCTTTATTGTCAAATTGGCCCACTATATTTAAAAAAATGCCAGATTTGACACATTGCCTGTAACACATTGGTATATGGCACGTTCACATAAAGCAAACATCTGCAATGCAAGTAAAACAAGAGTTGGTGAATGTATGCTCCCTTCAACCATTTGTTGATCTGAAAAGGCTTTTGTTGTCACATGGCAGGACTATGTGCGTGTGTGTGTGTGTGACGCAAAATAAAAGCCTTTTGTGTGTCATTCAACAAACCGAAGAGATTTCATAGACCACCCATCTAAACAGGCACACATACACTCGCGCACACACAGTTAGAAACATGTTGTTGGTGAGATTGTCATTCATTGCATTATGCATGTAAACACACACGCAAACCCAACAAGTTAGAAACATATTGTTAGTCAGAGGATTGTCTACTGCATTATGCATACACACACACACGTACACACTTATGCGCCCACACACACATGCACGCACACACACAAGTTAGAAACGTAGATGGGAGATTGTGTACTGCATTAAGCGTATTAACCATTTCTGGGAACATATATTTTCCCACTTTTTGATGCTTGGCATATTAATGCAAATCATTCATTCCTTCCCATCTATTTTGTGTTTGTTTGTATTCAACTTTAATATTTACTTTTTTAATGTAATTTCTAGGAATGTGCCATTTCATTTAATTGACATTGTGTGCCAAGCCAACTGTGGCATATGGCACTTGTGAATGCCAGATTATTGGGACCTTCTTTAAATCTTCATTTAGTCACAAGATTGCCTGGTAGAGAGCCAACAATAAATGCATTTATCTTTGCTTGTTTATTGTAGGCTAGTGACAACAAGAAAATGTGTTTGTGTCATTTCTTGGAGAGATGTCTTTTTTGCCCTAGTCCATTTGTAGTCATCACGTTTGTATGATCTCTAGGCTTTTCACACTGCATATCCTTAGCCCGAGGCTAAGAGCTGAACCTGGGCTAATTTAGCCCCCTTTCACACATTAACCCAGGGTTGACCCCAGGGTTAAAAGATTCACACTGCACTTCTACTAACCCTGGATTATAACATCAGCTGGAACAACTGATAAAAATCTGTTTACTTTAGCCCTGTTTTTCAGGAGCTAACCCTGCAACCTTGGGGCTCACCCTGCTCTGGAGCAGGGCCAGCTAACCCTGGGCTAATGTCGGGGTTAGCGCACTTTGGAAGGTTCCACGATCATGCCAGTCTGAATGTAGTCCAGGGCTCCGCACACCCTTAGCTCGGGGCTAGTTCGGGGCTAAGAACAATCAAAAAATGCTTTTAGACCCGGGCTAAGGGCAGTGTGAAAAGCATATAGGTGCTTTGCCAGAGTTTCCCGGCAGGGAACATGTGAAAGATTTGATGTAACTGTGGGAGCTACACCCAAGGATTTCCCCAAACGCACATGTACATGCATGTTTTTGCTCATCACTTAAATGACTAATGAAGATTATAGGCTGATTCTCACAACTTAAGTCCACTTCCTTTAATGCGGTAAGATCTAATAACTTTATGCAAGTAATGAAACGGTATTTTACCCTCTCCCCAGGTTCAGGCAGGGTATTTCCATGCAGGATGCTTAATGCCAGAGTAGAAGTTGTTTTTGTCTCCATTTGAGGGAAACTATTTTTGGAAAATGAATACTATTGTTTTGATGTGAAACACTTGGATTCATGCATGCAGTCCACCCCATCTAGTAGTGTGCACAACTTGTGTATGCAATGCCATCCCTTGTGGCTATCATTATTACATTAAAAGTATCTCTGCTATTGTAAGATAAAAAAAAATTGTGAAATTCACCAAATATCTCATTGCAATGTGCTGCAATGTGCGGGGCAGATCTTCAGAGGGAGTTTGTTTTGAAATGAGCTTGACATTAGCAAGCGTTCTCGGGAATGACTAACCCTTTAACTTCTACTTTAGCACCTTAAGGGGCATGTGTCCACCAAGCGTGTTTTTAGCTTTTTCGAGCGCCTGTTTTCAATTCTACGTAGTTCAAGCGCTGCAAGCGTTGAGTGGCCTGAGCGCAGAAGCGCTGTGTGCGCTCAGCGTTTTGGTGTGCTGCGGTCCCGGTGCTTTCAGTTGAAAACAGTTCAACTTTTGGAACAGCGCTGGAGTTGTCAATGTCGTGTTTTTTTTTTCTTTTCTCTAGCAACCAGAACTGGAGAGAAGCACTCTGAAAAGTATTATTGGGGGTGCGCTCGGCGCAGGACCTAAGCCTCTAGCCCTTCGCCCCACTATTGCACTCTATAGTCTGAAAACCCTAACTGCTTGAGGGTTTGCCAACCAATCAGCAACCATTGTTTAGAAATGTTGCTCCAACAATGGCAGTGGTGACAGAAGTTGATGTAGTACCGTAATGTTAATCGGTTAAAGACCGCTTCATCCATCCATCCATCCATCCTCATCCGCTTATCCAGAGTCGGGTCACGGGGGCAGCAGCTCCAGCAGGGGACCCCA
>JAODTR010081644.1:0-14732 GCA_025399935.1 Amblyopsis rosae | reverse complement strand
GTGTGTTGGAGCAGGGAGACATCTAAAACAAGCTGGATAGGGGCCCTCCAGGACCGGAGTTGGGCACCCCTGGTTTATACAGTTTCTAGGTATATTGCCAAGTCGACGTATAACTGGTTACGTCGACTAATCACCCCATCACTAAACCAAAGGCTTAGCCTACCAGCTGGGTGGGAGGGTGGGGATAGAACGAAGATAAGAAATTATACATAAGGGGAATAATAGGCTACATGTATTTCATCCTGAAACAGCAAGCTGTTGCTAAAGCTGTTGCAATAGAATATATGACATGTGACATGCTTGTTCTCAACTTCTGAGAGGAGCTGCAACCTGAGATGGAGTGTGTAAACTATAGGCTAGCAGCTAGCTTCTGAGACATTATTAGCTAACTGCTAGCTAATAACCACGTCTAATGCTAATAACAACTAAGCAAATGTTCTGCATTTCGAACATTTGAAAGACAACCCTAACAAAGTTCAGTGCAAACTACAGTAACTCTATAGTATAGGTATGAAAGAATTTGCTTATCATTCAACATCAATCATGGCAAATCACTTTATAATTTCCTTTTTAATGAAACACACAGGTGGTTTTCTTGCTACTGGTAGTGGTTTATTGTCCAAATCCACAAATGGCTTGACAAACAATACCATGCACAGCATGTGGGTTAACAAATAATATACCTAAACAAAACAAATACCGCTTTGGCTACATGTTATTAAAATGGCATTGGGCTTCCCTAGAGTAGTCTTTGAGTCTTCCTTGTATAAATTATGTTACATAAAATATTAAATATATTAAATAAATTATCTATTCACAGACACACTACAATTTGCTTGCTCTGTGTGTTTGCTGGCAATACAAAGTAAATTAAATGTATACCAAATGCAACTTAAATGATATCTACATTATGATATTAGATAAATTATATAAACAATGTAATTGCAACAGTTACACACTTAAAACAGGTTCATTTCAATTGTTTAGCTAGCATACATAGCTACAGGCTACAGTAATGCATGCAATAGCTTAAATCAGTATACAAGGCTAATTTAAATATATGCTATCTCTGCTAGGGCCATGTCGTGTACAGTGTGTCGGCCCCGCCCACCTGCAGCTGTCTATGCAGTGGTTCTCGAAGTGTGGGCTTGGACCCCCCCGGGGGGTCGCGAGTCACAGCGGAAGGGGTCACGAGATGATTTTTCAATAACATTTGAAAATGATCAGAAATGGCATTGTCAAGCCACAATTGTAGTAGTACACTTTATACATGACTTTGATACATTTATTCTGCTACTAGCCTTTATTAAAATACTATCAAATAATATGGCTGTTCTGCTTCTACCACCCCTGGGGATAGTGGGCGTCCGGAGTCTCTGGCACTGTTGTTTTTGGGGGCCAAGCTGAAAAGTTTGGGATCTCATTTTCGAGCACCTGCTCCTGCTGTTCTTACATGTTGTCGTTGTGGTCCCGCCCCCTCAAGTTGATGATTCGACCTGGGATGCAAATGCCACCCCGGATGCGTGCCCCCAACCCCGGCATACAGCCGCCAAACCCTGCTGCTATGGCAACGCAGCAGATGTCTCAGGTATGCTCCACTGTTGGGGTGGGGTGGTAACTCATCCTCATCCATTGACACGTGCATTTGTGTGTGCGTGTGTGTGTGTGTGCGCGCGTGCACGCACAGGCTAACTGCCAGTCGGCTGTGATTGACCTCTGACTCCTGCCCTCTGCCTTCGCAGGTGCAGCATCAGATGATTTCGTCGCCCTCCCCGGTACAGGTGCAAACACCCCAGTCTATGCCACCCCCTCCTCAGCCATCGCCTCAGCCCCCCACCTCACAACCCAACTCAGTCAGGTGAGATGCACAGGGTTGTGTTCCTACGCTGCTTGGATTCGGCGGAAACTTTTAAAAAACAGTTGAAAACTGTTTTATATAAGGAGGCTTTTAGTTAGACTGTAGGGTGGTGAGGCCGGTCTGACATGTGTTTCTGTTTGTTTATGTGCATTTGTTTGGTTATTTGTGTCATGTGCTGTTTTATATTGTGGTGTATTGCCTTACAATTGTGAAGCACTTTGTGATTTTTATCTGTGAAATGTGCTATATAAATAAATGTTACTTACTTGTGTTGATACAATTTTTATTTAGCTTTTTTTGTGTCGCTGACTGACTGATTTACTGACTGACTGATCGACCACTAGAACCGCCACATTTTACCCGTGGAGGTTTTTCAATTGTATATAACTATGTTTTAATAATATATTGAAGTCCCCCAGTCTTTGACTTGTGTTGTGTTGCACTCTATATTGTTAAATATAGTCCATATAAGTCCAGATTAAAAACACCGGCATTTATACCTATAACCGACGGTTCTAGTGTTAAAAAGCGCAATCGTTACATTTTAGGCCATAGGTGGTGGTAATTTTTACTGGTTTTTACTTGACAAAGGATCACCCGCTTCAGCTTTTTCGCTGCTAATGATAATGCTAGTGTGTTTTTTGACTCCTGTCTGCAGTTCTGGCCCCGCGCCTTCACCGGGAGGTTTTCAGCCCAGTCCGTCCCCGCAGTCCTCGCAGAGCCCCGCCCCTGCGCGAACCCCTCAAAACTACGGGGTGCCTTCCCCCGGACCGCTCAACACTCCAGGTATCCTGGCTCACTTTCTCATCGGCTAGTACTGTAGTTTTGGGAGAATGGGTCACACTTACTAGAAGTATGTTGTAAAACATAGTGTGTAGATATGGCCGTAGTTAGAAAATACACAAGTAGCATCGCAATATGGACCAAACCATTCAACAAAAATATGTGCGCGATGGAATTAGAATCTAAATACTACGATCATAGTAGTAGTAGTAGTAGTGCATCTAATAATGAAGAACGTCACTTCTACTGCTCCACTAATGAATGCACTACAGGTGCGTCCTGTTCATTGCACTGACGGGGGCTGCGGTCTTGCAGGTAACCCCAGCTCCGTGATGAGTCCTGCTGGGCCCACGTCCCTTGAGGACCAGCAGTACATGGAGAAGCTTAAGCAGCTCTCCAAGTACATTGAGCCCCTTCGCAGGATGATCAACAAGATCGACAAAAATGAAGGTACCTTTTGAAACTGCTGCTGGCCCCGTCCAACATAAACCCCCATCCCTGCAACCTCACCTTCCTGCTCCTACTCCACGTGCTTGGTGGTAGTGGGAGGTGTAGGGAACTGCTCCAGGGGAGGGAGAGTAGAGGGGAGTGCATGCCACTCTATAGGGTGTGGGAAGTGTCAGACAGAAACATTTTTGTTACTTTGTTTTCAATTTTCATTTCATTATCTATGTTTTGGACAAAAGTTCCAACAATAGATTACAATATCAAAACACAACTGCAAATGCAGACATTTTATGAATAAGCAATTTCTCATTGAGCCATAAATGAGATTGAAATATATTTAAACAGATACATGCATTAAAAGGTTACATGACTCCTTTTAAAAAGTTCCTAAATTATTTTCTTTGTCCTTTCAAATAATTTTATTCTATGTATCTTAACAGACAGAAAGAAGGACCTGAGTAAGATGAAGAGTCTATTAAACATCCTCACAGATCCAAACACACGGTAGGACATTGAGTTTTATGTGAAGAGATGTTTTAAATGCAGCTATATTATTTCAAGCAATTATTTAACAACCTCTCACTGGTATGAGGAGTGAATGTTCTAAAAATGTAAACAAATATTTGAATCATGCACTGCAAATGATTATCAGTGGTTTCCTCCAACATGCAAAATTAACAGGTATTCTTACGAAACTGAGACCAGAAACCAGATATCGTACCACGTGTAGTACCGCCACGTTTTCCTAGGGACACATGGAGTACCCAATTTGAGGAACACTGCTCTAGCCTGTGTTTGTGTAACGGACGGTTCTACAGAGCATCACAGGTCAGCTTAGACCGTGGGCGTTTATGGAAATTCACAATGCTGCTGTAAATGAATTCCTACCTACAAAAGACCAGTCTTTCCGGATTTTAGTTTGAGTTAGAAAGCTATCCTCTGTGTAGAGTAACTTGAATATTACCACAGTTCCCCTTCCTCAAACCACACTGAGGAAATTTAGTGATTCATATGTATTTCCCTCTTGTGCCAGATGTCCTCTTAGGACACTACAGAAGTGTGAGATTGCCCTGGAGAAACTAAAGAATGACATGGCTGTGGTAAGACTATTTATTTTATTTGATACTCTGAAGGGACACAGCTTCACATGCATATGTGACAGGCACCCAGGGTTAAACCTGCATTCATGTATTTTTGTCCACTAGAGGGTAGAAAATAGGGCAGAAAAAAGCAACTACTAGAGACTTCTAGCATCCCCATCGATACATTGAAAAGCAGACAATGTTATGCCGCAATTCAGCTTGCATTAGCAGAGATCAGCTCCCATGTTATTATAACTTGCAGTCTCATACAGGTATACTTTTCATTACATAAACATAGTCTATTTCACCTGTTTTTATTGCAATGAAAGTACTACTTTTTTAAGGCTCAAACTAAAATATTATTATTATTATTATTATTATTAATACATATAAATGATGTTGGCATTCTTTAGCATTCTTTGGTGGGCGGAAGGGGGTTTAATCACATACTATTGGGGTAGTGAATGAAATTATATGAATGCATTTGACCCTCTCCAGCCCACACCGCCTCCACCGCCAGTGGCTAGCAAGCAGCAGTACCTGTGCCAACCACTACTGGATGCTGTCATGGCCAACATCCGCTCCCCGGTGTTCAACCACTCCCTGTATCGCACCTTCTCCCCAGCCATGACAGCCATCCATGGGCCCCCCATTACGTAAGTGCAGCTTTACAGTGTGGAACAACATCACTTGTCACTTTGGTACTGGTATCGGGCAAGGTGTCGCCTTCTTCTTTAATTCTATAGAAGGGAGAGACGATCACTAGAATAACCTTAAAGGAGTCATTTTATGCTCCTTTCACTTGTTGACACAGTTCCTTGACTTCTCAAAGCAATGTAGTTGACCAGCTTAGGTAAAATACTACATAGCATGATCACAACTCTGTCAAAAACTGTCAGATTTCAGTGACTTGCTTTAAATTGAACAAGCCACTGCCCACCCGCCCTGACTTCCACTTATCTGTGTTGACGTGAGGCTACAACTGCTTTACTGCTGGTACTCAAACGCGTTTTGAACATTTCTGAACATAGTTTTATGGGTTTTGAACCAGTGCCCGCCTTTAACTTTTCAAGGAAGGGCTTCTTAGATTGTAGTGTGTAGCAACAAACCATCTGGGAAGTGCGTCATGTTACCTCTCACTCATTGTGTGGCTCCGTCTGCCTCCCAGGGGTCCAAACATCTCCGGGCGCAAGAGGAAGCAAGAGGACGACGAGCGGCAGACCATCCCCAACATCCTGCAGGGAGAGGTAGCTCGCCTTGACGTTAAGTTCCTGGTCAACCTGGACCCGTCTTACTGCAGCAACAACGGCACTGTGCACCTCGTCTGCAAGCTAGGTAACGTTCAGACCTGTTAAGTTGTGCTAAAGCTAGGTAAGCGTAAGATAGGTAGCGTAGCATCCTGTTTAGTTGTGCCAAAAGCTAGGTAGCGTAGCGACCTGTTGAGCTGTGCTAAAAGGTAACTAGCATAGCAACCTGTTGAGCTGTGCTAAAAGCTATGTAGCCTTGCTAGGTAGCGTAGCGACCTGTTGTTGTGCTAAAAGCTAGGTAGCATAGCAACCTGTTTAGTTGTGCTAAAAGCTAGGTAGCCTAGCTAGGTAACATAGCAACCTGTTAAGTTTTGTTACAAGCTAGGTAGCATAGCGACCTGTTTAGTTGTGCTAAAAGCTAGGTAGCATAGCGACCTGTTAAGTTGTGCTAAAGGCTACGTAGCATAGCGACCTGTTAAGTTGTGCTAAAGGCTACGTAGCATAGCGACCTGTTAAGTTGTGATAAAAGCTAGATAGCACAGCGACCTGTTAAGTTGTGATAAAAGCTAGATAGCACAGCGACCTGTTAAGTTGTGCTAATAGCTAGGTAGCGTAGCGACCTGTTAAGTTGTGCTAAAAGCTAGATAGCATAGCGACCTGTTCACTTGTGCTAAAAGCTAGCTAACGTAGCGACTTTTTGAGCTGTGCTAAAAGCTGTCTGCCTGTCTGTCTATATCATCCATCCATCCCCCCACTCCAGATGACAAGAACCTCCCCAGTGTTCCTCCTCTGCAGCTCAGCGTCCCAGCAGACTACCCTGACCAGAGTCCCTACTGGGCCGACCAGGGGGAACAGTACGGTAAGGGCTGGTAGCAGCTGATTGAGGTGCATGTTGGTCCCCTGGTCAGTGGGCAGGGGGAGCTATGGAGCGCAGGGCACTCGCTGCCTACATGATATGGCTTGTATAGGAGAGATGTAGTGTACAGGCCATACAGGTACCTCTGGTGAGTGCCAGACACTGCAGTTCATTGAATTGCCACTTGAGGCTGGCTGCAAAATGGAGTCCAACAGCCTCCAACTTTACAGCAAAGATAAACATGTTTGCAGCCTGGTCTCTATAGCTAGTTTGCCTGTTCATGTCAACTGTATTTATAACTCATCAGTTAAACATATTTTAGCCATACATTTATCCCATTATAATGAGCAGTCAAATTTGTTCTTGAGAAAAGCTATGGGTGACGTCAGGGAGATTTAACAATCTATGGTCCAGCCGCAGAACAAAAGCACACTGCACATTGTTTAAGTTTTTTAGTATAAATTAAATTATAACTGTAAAAACATCTAACATAAATTTAATAATTCTATAAATACAAATTTGCCCTAAAGGCATAAGTGCAAAAGCAGGAGAATACAAACATCAGAAGTTGAATAAGAGTTTCTGATGCATTCATGTACTGTAGAAATTATATCAATGCAAAAATCAGTCGGTAGCCTTCTTGCACGCGCTGCAGGCGCCGCTCCTCGTCTAAATCTAACATGGTATTTCCCAGGCCAACCGTAGGTGAGAATGCGCAGGCTACGTCAGACCAGGACAATCCTTATTCAGAAAATAAAATGTTTTTCCGCTGTCCGTTTCAAATGGCTTGAGTCTACACACACCTGATTTCGTCTAGGTTGGAAGTGGTCAAAAAATGACTTCATATTTCCATGGAGGAATATGTAGGCAACAATATTTAACACTAGATATGGTGAGTGGTGATCTTATATTTGAGGCGAGAGCTACAGATCATCACAATGCGAGAATAAGAAGCCTATTTTGGCGACGGTGGTAAAATAGCAGACATAGAGGCATTTATAGATGAGACTACCCGACGTAACGTTAACGTTAAGATCGAACGCAGTAGCCGTGAGTTTTGTGTAGGTCTAAAACCTATTTTTGTTTTCTGAAGTAGTAGGCCTAGGCTAAATTACGACACGAACAATGTTGCCTTGCCATACTCTAATAATCCCTGTTGATCTTTATACCAGTATTCAGTTTACATATACATAATTGCAGACATTTAAAAAAAATGTCTATTTACACTCTATAGAGTTATAAAATTGAGCTATAAAGTTGTCAGTTCAGTAGCCTATAGACTTCTGAACTGTCATTGATCAATTGGCAATATGTAAGAGCAAAAGGCACATTGATAAATGCGATTATTAGATACATTATTAACAGATCTTGTACTTAATTGGATACATTTTTTAAGCCTTGACGGTCCTAATATAAATACATATATTGTAAATACAAAATAATAATAGAAACGTCTGCAGTGGTTTCTTAATAATTAATTTTGCGTCTGCATCTCTTTTAAAGGTGAGGTCAGTGATTCTAAGACAATACACTTTTTGTCATGTGTCTGGGTGTGTGCACGTGTCTGCGGTCAACGGTTTACAATCCAGCGGTGATATTTTATTAAATGTTTTCCCCCTTTATCATCCTTTGCCGGTTCAGGTGCCAACTCCTTCCTGCAGAACGTTCACAAGAACATGACGTCCAAACTGCTCAAGCTTCCCGACAAGCACTCTGTGACGGAACTGCTCAACACCTGGGCTCAGAGTATCCGACAGGCTTGTCTCTCCGCAGCCTAGCAACACAAGCTGCCTGCTGCCATGGCACGCTCTCACCCACACACATGCACAAGCACACACACACACACACACACACTTATTTACATACACTGAGGTATGCCAGATCCTGCTCTGTGTGTGTGTGTGTGTGTGTGTGAATGTGTGAGTGGGGATTTGGGTATATGTTTCACTTAAAGGTACACTCCATGATTGTGCTATAGCACTCCCAGAGCCCCTTCCGCCTTCCTCACCTGATGTCTGAAACACAATTGTGCATGTGGCTATAGGGGGATAGGCAGAGCCATAGAGACCGTTCTCTGGTGTGGGAGGAGCATGCGCTTTGTGGAGTCTGAAATGGAAGAAACAATGTTGTTGTAATTGCTGGTTTAAACCACAAGGGTATTTCCAGACACTTAATCTGTAGTGTCATTTTTAATATGCATTTTATGAACACGCACAGGTGTGGATTAATATGACTGGGATTACCTTTCCCATATTTATGGCCTTTAGTGGAACAAAGAGGCTTTGGCCCAATGTGACCCTTGATCACAACCAAATCTGTACCAGCATTTTTCTTGTTGCAGTTTAAATTCTTGCAACAGCCTGTATTGTGCACTAACATGATGTGAGAATATTCTGAAAAATAGGGATTTGCTGGATTCTTGATATTTGGATGCCAGTTTTCTAAGGTTTATTTTGCACTGGCATGATAGCCTGCTCTGGATCATTTCTGGGAGTTGTTGTGATATAGTGTTAATTGAAACATTGTCTTATATTCTGTTATACTAAGAATAGAAAAAGGTGTATGCATAATAAGTAACTTTTTTGTTTGTTTTTTGCTATCATGAATAAAGACTTCTCTGACATGTAATTTGCAAGTGTGCATGTTTTGGTTATAATTTGGGTCCAACAATATTGACATAAAATCAACAGTCTAATGTGGACACTAAACTATAATTTGTTTGCATGTTATGAGCTGTGATCTATATAGTTCTATGGCTGTGACGTTATTGGTGAATATTTTGAGCTGTAGTCTACAACAAAGTACAAATGAAAGAATGAAGACACCTGAAAACAACCACCATATAAACTTAATGTCATTGTCAACAGGATCTCTAGTTCTGGATCACATGAAAATAATTTCCACGAAGACCACAGAAAAAGGAAATAAGGAGTCATCACATATGCCATCTCTAAGTGGCTGTGCTGGACATATTCTACCGTTGTGAAGGCATAATCAACATTTAACACGCATTTCTAATTAGACGGAACACAACATATATATTATTAATGACAAAAATAATAAATACAGGATGTTTCTAGAGGTCAACAAGTAAATCAAATTTTTCTATAAGGCAGTAAAGTTTTTTGGCAGCTGATTTATGCTTCATGAGTTTCAGTCACTTAAAATAATACTTTAAATCATGATGAAAGGCAATAAATATAGGTTTAGAATTAGTGTACTTACATTTATGAATATAGAATTTTCCCAATATTAAAATGGCATTAATGACAAGATCCAATTTCTTATTTTCAGTATCAATCCAAAAGTAATACCATCTCTTGAAAATTGTATAATATTACTTATTTTAGTTTTTAACCAACAATATACCTTATTCCAATATTCCAAAAAGTGTAAGTATATACAATGGAAAAACAGATGATCTGTTGTCTCAACTTCAGTATTACAGAACACACAATCATTATGATCAAAATTAAATCTACGTCTGAGAAATTCACTTGAGGGATAAATATCATTAAGTATTTTGAAGTGTAATTCTTTCGCTTTAGGTGGTATAGGGAGCGTCAAATAATTTGTCCTAATCTTTTTAATGTCTTCTTTAGAATATATTAGGTGTATACCATTTCTACTGTGTTGTAATGGATACATTTCATTGATTATTAAAAGTCTAATGTATTTGTTTGGAAATTTAAATAAACATTTTCCCCCCAATCAATAGTGATGGTAAGCAGAGTGCATCCATGATCTGCACTACAACTATATTTTCAACCAACATAATCAATGCTTTTGGAATATTCTTAACAACTTTATCAAAATCTTTGCGGTTTCAATGAAAATCATGTTTCAATCAGAAGTTTTCATATAATAGCATGTCCCCATTTTTATCCATTAAGTGAGCAACAGACCATATGTTCCTCCGCAGCCAATCTTCAAAACAGAGAAATTTATTTCTAAAGAGAATATATCTATTGTTCCAAATTGATGTGTTATGTGGTGTAAAATTATGTATATTAATTTCCAGTATAATAAGACTTGTTGGTGAAAAGAAGATAATTTAACGGGTAATTTGGGTACAGAAAAGTCACATTTTAAAACAAAATTAATACCTCCCATTCTTCTAAATATCTCCCTGGGTACACAATACCAAAAGTTATTTCTATTAATGAGAAATTATCTCAACCAGTTGATCTTGCATTCCATTAATAGAGTAAAAATCAATATCTTGCAAACCACCTTCTTCATAATCATTAACTTAAACAGACTTTTTAATACAATGAGCTTTTCTTTTCCAGATATAAACTTTCCATTTTTGTTAAAAAAATACGTCCAAATAAAGAGATATCTCTTTGCATCCAATTGCTTAATCTAAGTTTGCATTCTAATAATTTACTTTTAATATTCAAATTCTCACTAGTTTTGGAATCTTTAGTAATATACATACTTACTACTTACTTATTACATACTTATTGTAGATTTTATAGGAATATTGTGGGCAGAAGTTAGTTGGCAGTCATGTATGGAGAGTAACACGAGTTTAATTACATTTAAAGATAAACCAGAAGCTTTGGAAAAGTAATCTCTTTGTAGAGCAGTTGGAATTTGTTCTATGTTCTTTAAGAAGAGTGATGTGTGTCATCTGCAAGCACCTGTTATTTTTTTCTTAAATGTTTTTTTTAACATTTTTTTTTATTGATAAACAATTACAGTCAGCATCAGGTTTACAGTACATACTTTGCTATACATAATTTACATTAGACTGTTTAAACAAATATCTTCCATAAGAAAAAAACAAAACAAATTTGAAAGCAAATATATACATACATAAAAACAAAACAAACAAGCAAACACAAAAATCCAAATGAATAAATAAAGAATTTAACATCTTGGGGATACAGAGTTACTCCAAATATAATTTTAATATTTTGCACAGTTTTGTTGCTTGTACATGTTCCAGTTTTCTCAATGATTCAAAAAACAAAGAAATATCATTCTTAAAAGACACAAAATTTGGATGTGTTTTAGCAAATCTGCATTTATGTATGTAATATTTTCCCAATAGTATTTGTTATTACAAAAAAAATCTACTTTTTTATTTTCTAAAAAAATGCCAAATCTTATGTTACTATATTGAAATGTATCCCTAGGAATTTTATTTTTCCCATGTATCCATTGATAGATGTTTTTTTGACCATTCACAATCACAAAATAAATGTTCATCAGTCTCAATTTCAGTATCACAAAAAGTACAAGTTACAATCCAAATTAAACCTTAGTCTCAAAAAGTCTTTATTAGGATATACAGCATTCATTCTTTTAAAATGAACCTCTTTTACTTTAGGTAATAAGGGAAAAGATAAATATTTGGTTCTAATTTTACTTATTTTGTTAATATCATAAACATCCATTCCAGACCTCTTCCTTACAGGATTTGGAAACAATTCCATTGTACACATCTACACATCTACCAAATGTAAAACAGACCATATTCCTTTATTCATCCAATCATCGTAATATAAAGTTTTTTTTCCTAAATAAGATAGTCCTATTATTCCACAATGGAATGTTGTGGGGTGTAAAATTGTGCTTGTACACCATTTTCCAATACAGCAACACTTGCTTATGAAATGCTGATAGTTTAATAGGGAGTTTGGATAATTCAAAATCACATTTGAGTAAAAATTCAATTCCACCTAATGATTTAAAGACATTTTTCGGTAAATTGAACCAAATTGACTGTCTGCTTCTAATAAAGGCCTGTAACCATTTTAGTTTAATAGAACCATTCATAGCATTAAAGTCAATTGCATTTAGTCTTCCCTCATCATAAGGTTTAACAATATCCCCTTTTCTAATATAATGGTGTTTATTTTTCGAAATAAAATTATAACAGCTTTTATTTATTGATTTTATGATACTATCAGTTACAGATAAAGAATATATTGAATATATGAGCCTTGACAAACCTTCCATTTTTGATAATAAAATTCTACCAAATATAGATATGTCTCTTTGTAACCATCTATTAAATATGTTTTGATATTTCTTAATATTGTTTATAGTTATCTGGCCTTGTCTTCAAATTTTTAGATATGCTTATTCCCAGATATTTTATTTCAGTTTTAACAGGGATATTATATAACAATTTTGAGCACTGATTATGAATGGCTATCAATTCGCATTTATTTAAATTTATTTTTTCTTAAATGTTTCCGTTCGATATTTCTGGTCTACGCACAAGACCAGTAGGTGGCAGTAATGTACTATCAATTCCGTTGACCACCTGTAACAAGATGGCTAAAGAAGAAAAAGATGTTCCCCACAACACATTGCGCTGTTCCGGTTTCAACATTCCGATTCCTAAAATGGCGGACCGGCGACGGAGAAGGAGGCGAGCGTCCCAGGATAGCGAGGAAGATGGCGAGTCCGGTTCGGGTTCGGAGAGCGGACGGTCGGGCTCGCCCTCTGCAAAGCCCCGAGTACGAGAACCCGAACCAGTGGAAGAGATAGCTGTCCGCACTACTGTCAAAAGTGGCGCTGAGTCTGAG
Source organism: Amblyopsis rosae (assembly GCA_025399935.1). NCBI lineage: Eukaryota > Metazoa > Chordata > Actinopteri > Percopsiformes > Amblyopsidae > Amblyopsis > Amblyopsis rosae. The sequence goes on along the minus strand of JAODTR010081644.1, from coordinate 1,914 downwards.
TGTGTGAGTATCCATCCTGGCGCTAGCTAGTGGACGGCGATTATGTTTCTTCCCTGAAACGAGCTGGTTCTACTGAACTTTACATTTGGGTTTTACAACAGAGCGTCTCTAGTACCTCTGGAATGTATATAGCCAGTTCACAAAGGTGTGCACATGTTTTGTTTTCGGCGATAGATATATAACTTAATTTTGTGTTTTCAGCGTCCAGCGCACGTTTCTCATAAATCACCCTGATCAACAGTGGAAGAATTTGGAATTGTACTCTTTTGCACACATTTACCTCAAGGGCCATAGTTGTCCCCTCATCCATTTAGCATATACCGTACGATGTTGGGGTTTGAGATGCGTTGATCATGTTGCCCTGATTTGAGCGAGATGAAACCTGTATGTGGTCGCTGCCAAAAGCTACGGTACCGCTCCCGGTACCTGGGCGCCAAATATATCTAGTTGGGAAATGCGGTCAATAAGGGAACCTCTCTGGCCTAGAATATATGAATGTATGGGTGTCTTTTTAAATGCCATAGGTACGTAACTACATGGGGCACATTTTAGCTGATCTCAAAAGTGCATAGGTTTTCTCCATTGCTTTAACATTTAAAGCGGTTAATCAGATCATTGTTTACATGGGGGGACGGCATCGGTCCCTATTCACAATTTGTTATTATTTGGCAACAATAAGCACATAGATGGAATGCGGTTTTCATTGGTGGTTTCAGTTTTGTTCTCGATGTTTCTGTTACATCAACACCATCTTTTTAGGAAACTGGCAATTGTTATGAAACGCAGTTCAGTTTGAAATGCATTTAATTACATTTCATTAAAATAGTTTGAACTATAATTTAAATATATTGATGTGATAATGAATGATGTATAGTCTACGTCTTGTTAGGCTTCTGCTCAGTTTATTATGATCAAACGCTAGTACCGCGCAGCCTTTCAGAAATAGTGCTGTGAAAGCAAATATTCGATTATGATAACATGGGCAAAAAAATCTATGTTATGCACATGAATAATGGTATATGGACTGCACTTATCCAAAGCGCTTTACATTATTTGCCTCACATTAACTGATTATCACACACATTCATACACCGATTGAGGGCGGAGACACCTGAACACTGGGAGCAGTTAGGGTTAGGTGTCTTGCTCAAGGACACCTCGACACTGGGTGAGAAGTTAGCGGGGTTCGAACCAAGTTCTTGAACACCTATCGCCCATGTTCTACCACTGCACATGTTAAGCTGACTCTCTATTGATTTTGTCATAATATGATCAGTTCAGAAAACATGGTTTTGTCCTCTAGGAAAAATTAACAAATTATATCTGAAGTTCCTCATTTGATAAGTTCTGCTGTATTCATTGCTGTAGCATCTATGTGATGGGCAGAATAAGATATGTCTAGCCATTTAGTTGTAACTAAGGGGTTTATTTAAAAGTAGGATTATGACATGAAGGTGTAATATAAATGTTTGATTATACTGTAACACTATTCACTAATATATAGACAAATTGTTAAAATCTCTTAATAATGCATTAGTTATTAGATTACGTTTTTGTTTTTGGGTTGTCTCCAATACCACATGTTAAAAGGCTGGTAGTTTGAGAAGCCTTAAACTGTTTTCTGCAGACTGTTAATTTGTGTTGATATTAAGAACATGAAAATGTTTCATCTTTGACTAGACACTACTAAGATAGACAAGGCCCATATGAGGCTTGGATTTCATAAAAAAGATCCAGAAAGCATTTAATAGCATTTATCTGTTTATTTTTCAAATGGCACCTGCCTATTGTTTGAACAGTGTCAGAAGTAATCTACTGAACCTATATACTCTACCTGACCTATATATACTAACTGTACCTGAACCTATATACTCTACCTGAACCTATATATACTAACTGTACCTGAACCTATAT
>JAODTR010081633.1:0-14733 GCA_025399935.1 Amblyopsis rosae | reverse complement strand
GCGCCCTGTAGACAACGGCTGTATGTGGAGGAGTAGAGATCAATGCAAGCCACTCAACCACTGAGTTGCAGTAGACTTTTGCACTGTTTCAACACAGTAATTTTTGGCGACTATACGAGCAGAACATGCGCATAACAGATGTGACACACATCGGTTCTTTGTTTGCAGAGTACACTGATGATGAGGTGCACATTCCCAAGCACTCCTCTGTAATTGTGCGCCGCACTCCCATTGGTGGAGTCAAACCTGCTGGCAGGACGTTCATTGTGTATGTATAAATATTTGTTGTTCATGTGCCATGCACTAAGTTTTAATAAACAGTGCAATTCATATATCATTTGTATATTTTGCTAACATTCCTTTTCTCCTGGTGTTTCTGCAGAGATCGTTCTGAGACAGCAGTGGTGGGATCTTCCAGACCAGTATGTAAACACACATTTCTCTCCTCTTCACCCCTCTACACCCCCCCTCCCCCCGACTTTAATCACATTTCTCAAGAACATTCTGTCAGTAATGACTGAGTTGTGTGTATCTCCTGTTCACTGTGTGTTGGTTACATCTGTGTTGAGATCAAACTTTCTGTTATTTAATGTCCTAGTGGTTAGGGTTTCCCTAAAATCAGTACAGATAAATCAGTTTGTTATTTTTCTCCAAAGAAACAGAATGTTGTCACATGATGATTGATTGACCAATCACTGACACTATTGTTGTTGCTGTATTTCATAATGAAATGGTGTTGTAGCCTGCTTTTGGCCAGGCAAATGTATTTGTGGCATTTGTAAAAGGAAACTATGGTCACTTTATTTTAATGATATTTCACTGTGATTTTGTTTTTGTGTATTTTGTTTTCATATGTGGTGAAATCTAATTGAGTAATGTGTGGCTGGGATTAATTGTAATTAACTGATAAGATTAAGGTTATAAGAGCACGACATCTTTTAACATTGTTTTATCCTGTACAACTCAAAGTGGAGGTGTTATATTCTGCTATGAATATGGACTGCACATATATAGCACACTATTATATTAAATGCAATGCATTAATATATTTTTAAATGTCTATTCTGCAAGATTTGCAGCCATTATCTTAAACTGGTTTGGTGCTTCAGCACAAAAGGTATAATTTCTCACCTGGCCACTGAATACCATTAATGTGACGTGATCACAAAATTCTTTGACACTTTAATCAGTTCTCTAAATGATCTGTCTATGGAGTCCTTCCATGGTTGCTGCATTTAGACTTACTGGTCTAGTGTGTCCTGTGAGCTGTAAGCTGCAGAACCTGTCAATAAAGTTATTCCATGGTTCGATGCCTGAGCCATTTTGCACCAGACCCTTGTGTGTTCCCTCCGCAGCATTCCACCAAACCCGGCCGTTGCTCCAGGTCCTTCCTGTGGAGACCACTGCCCCTGATAACTAACTTGCTTGAAATATTTCCACCTTAAATGTAGACACAGCAGGTCTTGTGTTGTTAAACTTACCGTTATTGTAGTCAGTTACATCCCCCTTCCCCAAGTATACATTAGACCCTTTTTGAATGATAGACTTCCTGAGTGCTTTATGTTGACAGTCGTACCTTTTCGTTTTACCCATGGATATTTTAAATCACTAATTCAGTTTAGATAAGTTTAATGTATGTATTTTTTGTTGGGGTCTTCATTTGAGAAACTTCTTTAGTTTCTTAACACTAATATCTTTCCAATTTCTGCTAGACAGTTCATTATCTTACAGCAAATTTCACTTTGTTTTCAGTGTATGCTTTTGGACAAGCTACTATTGACTTGTACTACTGGGCTATAATTCAGTGTGAATGTCTGATTTAATATTTTACTTTCCGACCATAGAAAAATAGATTTAGAATATGTAACCTTTTTTTCTCGTCGTTGCTGTGTTAAACAGCAATGATGGTAAGTTATAAAGGAGGGTTTACCTATTTGGGTGACTAAATGGTCAACATTTATATGCAGGCAGCCAGCATGTTTTATATATGTTTTATTTTGTACCAGTTTAGAAAATATTGCTAGTGACAATGAGAACAAACAGCAGTTTTTTTGAGGGGGTAGTATGATTATACATTTTCTTTCTTTGGTAAAATATTATGAATTTATAAAAAAATATATTGTTTGATCACAGTTACAGTTAATGGATAGTCTCTTGTTGTGATTGCAAACAAAATGTTTACCATGCTTCTCCAAAGGACCTCAGCACAAGACTTAACCTGTTGCTGTTTATTTCAAGTTGGGAAACTTGCATAGCCATTACCTCGTTCTTACATCCATTTAAATAAATGAGAGGTAAATTAAAGCTCTTTTTTTTTTTTTTTTTGCTAAATGCGGGTCAGAAACTATAATTGCCATTGGTTTGTCTTTTCTCCGGTGTAAGTTCGTTTATAGCTATTCTGTTACTACAGCACCTTCGAGCCCTGCAAGCATATTCAGTTCCAGGTGTCGACGAGGAGCAGCGTGAGACTGATTGGGTGTACATTTTTAGTGGTGTGGATCTGTCTGGGCTCTCGCCTGCCGCTTTGTCTGAGTCGTCGCGTTAACGTCTTTAATGTCTGTGCTCTTGATTCCCCTGCAGACTGATTCCTCCCCTTCTATGTCACTGGCCCAGCTCTCCAAGGTACTGTGGCCATTACATGTTGTTGACACAGTATTTCCAGATGGTTACAACCTCAGTCAGTCAGACTCCCTTCTCCCAAAAGCATTTTTTATGTTTATATTCATTCTCTACATTATATAGATATATATTCTACATTATAAATTGTTTTTAAATGTCTCTGTCCTGTTTTTCAGACTGCCAATCTTGCTGATGCAAATGCCTCGGAGGAGGACAAGATTAGAGCCATGATTTCCCAGTCCAACCACGACTATGACCCGATATAGTCAGTTCCCACAAATCCCCCACCCCTCCACCTCAAACACTGCTGTATTTTTGTACTCTGATCTGGCCCCTTCTGTTGACCAAGAGCTGTTCTATGAAGCAGCCGTGTCATTACATTTGTGTATTCCATTTAATTTGTAGTTATTCCAAGAAGGCAGTTGGACCACCGCCGGCCAACTATACCTGCTTCCGCTGTGGAAAGGCAGGCCACTACATACGTCAGTGCCCCCTACAAATGGTAACTGTTGCGTGCAGACCCCACGCAGTATGCCACCTGTACAATGTAAATCTATTGACTTTGTTCGTTTGCATGATCATGCTGATTTTTGTTGATACTGTAATGTTGTGTTTTAAACCTCTGTCCTTTCTTCTAGGATAAATCTGTGGAAGGGCCTAAACCAGTGCGCACCAGTAAAGGGATTCCTCAGAGCTTTATGGTTAAAGCAGAGCCAGGCGCCAAGGGGGCCATGTTAACAAACACAGGAGAATACGCCATTCCTGCTATAGATGCGTATGTCTCACCTACCAAACTAATGAAACATTTAGCTGTGAAACATGTTCAGTGCGTTTACATGGACATCAGTATCCTGGTTATGATCGGGTTTTTAAGTATCCCGCTTTTGTATTTGCACATGTAAACACCATATCCCGATTTCAGCAACTGGGATATGCCCGTATCCCGGTTTTGAGAAAACCAGTTTTGCTAGGTGGATTACTCCGAAAGAAACCAGGATACTGTTCCATGTATGCACCGTATCCCGGTTTCTGGCAGCTGCCAACTACCTGCGCAGGCGCTGCTTCAGCCAGCGGACGTAACCATAGGGACGCATCAGAAACAAACAAAGGCGGCAACGAAAGCGTCTCACTGCTGGAGTGATAACGAAACATGATTTAGTTTTGTCATATAATCATGTATTACGTTCGACAGCTTGTCGCCAGTCAGAACACGTTTTTACTGTTCTCTACCACTCTTGTCTCCCACTGAATGCGATAAGTGGCCTGATCATTATCAGTATTCTTTATCGTGAAGATTATATGGCTAACGCAGCTACAGAAATGGCAGTTAAAATTATACCTGTGTAAATAGAACGCTATTTAGTAACTGGGATACTGTATATCATGTATACGGGGATATGAGTAACCTGTTTTCTCTGTGGTCATGCAAACACCATATCCCGAATATGATCAAAACCGGGATAAACCTCATTACTGGGATACCCGCGACCATGTAAACACATTGGTTGATAAATGCCTAATAAGATCTGCATTCCATCTTCTCTTTACGACACCTTTTCCTAAAACAGGCCTGTCACCGGCAACATTTTGTTTTCACAAGGTTGGCTTTTAACAACTCTTTAAGAACAAATGTCTTGTGTTGCAGTGAGGCCTATGCTCTCGGCAAGAAGGAGCGTCCTCCGTTTGTACCTCGCGAGCAGTCGTCTTCAGAGGAAGAGTCTGACCCCATACCCGACGAGCTCCTGTGTCCCATCTGCAACGACCTGATGACAGACGCTGTGGTCATACCCTGCTGTGGGAACAGCTACTGTGACGAGTGTAAGCCCACGCTTCCAGACCAAACGAGCGCATATAAGCTACAGTTAAAAGCAGGTTTAGTCATTCGCAAGAACACTTGCTAACTTCAAGCTCAAACCAAATTGTATCGCTCTGCTGTCCTACGCCGCGCCACCTCACACAGAAGTGCATTGTGAAGCAAAGCGTAGTACTACGGCTGTTGAGAGCGATTTATCTAATTATAATTTTTTCAACACGCACAGAGAACGGTAAAATTGCAATCTGAGGAGATATATGTTGAATTTTACAAAAGTGTATTGGCTTACATTTAGCTTGTAATAGTATGCAACGTGTTTCAGGGCAGGTACGTGCCACTTTAACAAAGTTGTGCTTGTCCCGCCAGGTATCAGATCAAGTCTGCTGGACTCGGAGGAGCACATCTGCTTTACTTGCAAGCAATCGGATGTTTCGCCCGACAACCTCATTGCCAACAAGTTCCTTCGGCAGGTAACATCCACATGTCCGACAGCCTTGGCGGTCTCTGCCTTCCTATGTAGATGATCAGTGTGTTTAACAGAGCGGTGGACTTGTGTTGTTGGCGGCAGGCCGTGAACAACTTCCGCAACGAGACGGAGTGCACCAAGCGCGGCCGCAAGCAGGCCCAACAGGCTCTCCAGCCCCCGCCTCGCCCGCAGCCCCCCAGACCCCTGCCCTCCAGACAGCAGGACCCTCTGGTGGCAAACGTCTCCCAGCCCCCCGCTGCCCCCCCGCCAGCCATAGCCGCGCCCCCGCCCGCCATAATCGCACCCCCGCCCGTCGCCCCCACCCTGCTGCCCGTCATCTCCGATCTGGCCGCGGCCCCTGTTCCCCAGACCCTGGCCCCGGTCGGTCAGCCGGCTGTGCCGTCTCCTGCGGCCCACGACCACCCGCTGGCACCTCCCCTCGCCCCTCTCCTTGCCCGCCCGCTGGCCCCAGAACGCAACTCTCCCCTGCGCCCCTCTGTTCAGAGTGAGCCCCCTCCACCAGGGTGAGTCCCCCTCCTAATCCATTGCTCTCTGAACCCGGTGGTCTAGAAGGCCCTCTGCCGGGGCCACAGTGCTCCTGTATGAAGGCTATTCCAGACATGGAAGTTCAAGGAATATGATTATGTCAAATCATGGGAATATAGAGGAATTATATTTGTTTAATGTTACTGGATGTGAAATCCAGTTTGGAGGTGTCTCAGCAAATCTTGAAATTGCCGGCCTCATTGTTTATGCAAGTAGTACCTTTGCAAATGTTGTTCATTGCCAAGTTTTATTGGCAATGAACAACATTTGCTGTCTGTCCCTTTATACAGACAGCATGGCAGGACAGATGAATAATAGGGAATATGACATTTGTCTTAGTGTGAACCGTGTGTGTGTGTGTGTGTGTGTGTGTGTGCGCGCACATTACAGTGAAAGTGACCCAGAGCCTACCATCATGCCCGGCCATTCCACGACCTCTGACAGCAGCTCACAGGTACAATTGCCGCTGACCACAGCACCCACACTGTGTAAACTGGTGTTCCTGATGCGCTCCGTCTCACTGTGTGTGTATGTGTCCCGTAGCCCTACCGCCACGCTATGCTGGGCCATCCTCCTCCTCAGAGGCCTCCACACCCCTCGGGTAAGCTGCTTAGCTCTAGAGACACAGGTGCTGCTAGGCACCATCTAGTCGTTGGTATCACCGCTGCTTGGCTAGAAGGGAAACCCTTCAGAGCTAATCCAGGGATTAGATGGCATCACAGGGAATGTGTTCAGGGTCTAACCAGGGAACGTGTGCTCTTTGACCCCAGGCCACCAGCTACATCAGCCTCGTCCACAACACAGCCACCACCGGGGAGGGCCCAGGCACTGGGACAGGTAAGACCCCCGCTCCCCTTGTCACGTGTCTGGCTGTGCTACAGTAACGCCCCATCTCTCATGTCTGTCTCACTGTCTGTCTGTCTGGCCTGCTCTGGTACAGTAATTCCTCTTCATCTGTCTTGTCGTTGACAGGCCCTACAGACCTCGAGGGGAGCACCATATGCCCCACATCCAGAACGCCCCTCCCCCCGGCCCCGCCCCTCCCGTTTACCCAACACCAGCCCTCTACCCCCCGCCCCCCCAGTCCTACCCCCCTCCTTACGGACCACCTGGCCTAGTGCCGCCTCCCGTCATCGGCTACCAGCCCCAGCCCATGTACCCCACTGGCCCCCCAGGGGTCAACCCTCCCTGGATGCCCCCTGGCGCGCAGCCCCCACTTGGCCCCATGCCCCCGCTCCCACAGCCCCCCCTCATGAAGGATGACTTCTACAGGCAACGGCACCACCACCCAGATGAGTGAGTCCCACTTCATGTCCTATGTTTACGTCCATGTTACCATGGTGCAAACGCAATGTTAGAGCCATTGTTGGGCTACAGGGCAGCGGTCCTCAAAGTGGGTTGTCAGGACCCACTGAGGAGGGGGTCACATTTTGAAACACTATAGAAATGGCATATTTAGCCATAATTGTCAGTACAGCTTATACAATACTTTGTTGTATTCTGCTGTTAACCTATATTAAAATGCAATCAATAATATTATGACTATTGTGTTTGTACCATCTCTGGAGTATAGTTGGGGCACTATTACTTGCACTGTTACTTTGGGGGTCGGGAGACGAAAACTTTAGGGAAACCCTTTGGTTAAACTACAGATTTGCATTATGTAGAACTTAGTGTATTACAGCTGTGAACTCTGCTTGATTTTCTTTCACATGCCAGTTGAGAGCGTGTGGGGTTGCTATGGTAAAGCTTATGGTTTTCTGCTATGTGCTTAATGCTGTCCTGCCTTCATCTACAGGGTTTCATCCAAACTAGATGAGTTCACTAGAGATTTCCACAAAGAGCTGATGAAGTACAGAAATGCGCCCAAGCGACGACGGAGGTCTTATTCCAGGTAACTACATTATAAGCAGACACAAAGTATGTATGCGTTCTTTTACTACATCGTAATGCAGTGGCTCTTGAAACCTTCAATGTGACCCGCCACCCTAGCTAAAACTAAGTTGTTGTTTTAATGCCAAAGCAGACTCAAAAAATTAATTAACCTGGGACACATGTTGTTGTTAAAAGTGCAAGTCTTCTGACTTTTATGTTGAGCCACGATACCAAAACAATAGGCATATACTTATACATAGGCAGAGACACTTTATCCTAAAGAAACTAGCGTCAGTACATTTGTCAATGGGGGTACATGTTTAGAATATGAACAGCATCATGTGATCAACATGATTGCTAGTAGCCTGACAGGACGAGTGTTTACGTCTAAGAGCAGGGTAGGAGGAAGGTCTGTGTTGACCCTCACCGTCCTGCCTGCTCCTCTGCAGGTCCAGGTCATACAGCCGCTCCCCGTTCAGCCGCTCTCCGTACTCCAGATCCAGATCCCGGTCCCGCTCCTTCTCCTACTCCCCGAGCCGCTCCCGCTCCCGGTCCCGCGGCCGCTCTTACGCCCGCTCCCCGTTCTCCCGCCGCAATGGCCGCAGCTACGGCCGCTCGCGCTCCCGCTCGCGCTCGCGCTCTTACGGCTACCGCCGCTCCGGCACACCCCGCTCCCCCCCGCCCTACCGGGGAGGAGGGGGTGCCTGGGATGGCGCCGACGGCGGGGGCGGGGCCTACAGATCCAGGTCTCGCTCCCGCTCTCCCCCCGGCGGCTACCGGAACCGCAGCCCCGGTGGCCGCAAGCCGCCCCCGCGGGAACCGGCTCCCTGCGTCATGAAGGGCCCCGGCGGGCGCGAGCTGAGCCCCGGCAGCCACGAGCGCTGGGAGAGGGACAGCTACCGACAGTGGGAGAGGGAGTACCGCGAGTGGTACAACAAGTACTACAAGGACTACGACGGCCAGCACGGCCCCCCGCCCCACCACCACCGCAGCAGCCGCGACCGCCTCTCCCCACCCTCCAGGGACTACTCCCCCCAGGGCCGCAGCAGCAGTGGCCGGCGGGGTCGCGAGGATCGAGGAGCCCCCCCCTACCACCACGCCCACCCGCCCTCGTCCTCCTTGACGACGGCGGTCACCAAGACGACCGCCGTGGCCGCCAGCAGCAGCAGCAGTGGCGGCGGCAGCAAGTCGTCCAAGCCCAAGAAGCCCAAGAAGAAGCGTAGCGGCGAGGACGCGGAGCAGCAGTCGGTGGACCGCGGCGACGCCACGCCCGTGCGCGACGAGCCCATGGATGACGTCTTGGCGTCCGGCGGCGGCAGTAAAACGCCGCCCGCCTCCAAGCCCACCAGCAGCATCAGCAGCGTCACCGCGGTGACCGCCAAGGCTCCGGTGCCCAAGAGCAGCGCAGCGGCTGCCAAGAGCGCCCCCAGAAGCGGCAGGAGCGCGGCGGAGAAGGGCAGGAGGGAGAAGGGCCAGAAGGCCAAGGGCAAGCCGGACGGGGCCAAGGGGGACAAGGCGAAGAAGAAGGCGGAGGCGGTGCCGGCCAAGAGGAAGGAGTCCTCGTCCTCCTCCGCCAACAAGTCCTCCAAGCAGGCCAAGGCCAAGCCGGAGGGGCCGTCCAGCCCCGCGGCCCAGAAGAAGGACAAGGGCAAGGGCCCGGCGCCCAGGCCCGCCCTGCTCAAGACCCCCTCCATGCTGCCCCGCTCCCTGCCCCTGCCACACCCGGGTCTGCACGACGGGCCCCGTCTGGGCCTCGATGTCCGGGCCTGCCGGCGCGAGACGGACGGCCTGCTGCCGACGCCCCATGGCCTCTCGCTGCTCCACCGGCCCTCCTCTCCGGGGGACAACCGGAGGAGGATCGGGGATGACCGCAGCTCGCTGCTGGGGCCCCCCCCTGGCAAGATGCGGAGGATGGACGGCGTGAGTCACGGCCTCCTCCAGCTGCCTCTCCAGCCCCAGTTCCAGAGGCACCCGCCCCCAGGGCCGCTCTCTATCCCGGGAGGCCGCGAGATGGGCCGGGCAGAGGTGGAGCGAGGGCCCATTAGGCCTCTGATGGACCTGCAGGTACAGTGGCTGCATTTACATGTTTTAATTAGGGCTCTCACAGTTAACGCAGATTCTTAAAGGTGTGATTAACTACAGGCGGCCTTGGCGATTAATCGCAATTATTCCCTTGCTTTGTGTTAATTGGGATAAACTGCAGGCAACTGTGTGATTAATCGTGATTAACATCTATTGACAGCACTAGTTTTTAATCAAGGCTTTTGTCAAAAGCGGCTGTTTGTATTCCCTGCAGACAATGTGGCTATAACATCTTTCTGACAGTTGAATTGATAGTCGATCATTTATTTCCCTTTTGAAATGTTGGTTTAATCTTAGTTGTTTCTGTTAATTACTTTTATCAGATGTTTTATTTCCATTTTTATTATGATTTAATTAAGTTGTAAAACATATTATACAACACAAATTATGTTCCCAACCTACACATCAAAACTCAAGCATAGAGTACAAACATTGGTTATTTTAGATTGCAAAATCTTCAACCTGTGTTCTATACGCCATGCCGTTCCATATGCCACAACACTGCCCCCTCATCTGTTCTCCAGGTGAAGCCCCTGGCTCAGAGGAGGATCGTTCTCAACAGGGAGTTGGGGAGGAAGGGGAGCACGGAGGCGGTGCCCTCAGAAAGAGCTCCGCTGGGGTCGGAGAAGACCAGCGTCGCATCGGAACGATCCACCGGCGCTCCTGCCGGAGGAGAGCGAGCCACCAGGATGGCTGAGGGAAGCTCCAGGAGAGACAGGTCGTCTTCCAGGGAGAGACCGGGCAGCGCCGCTGGTGACCGAGCTCCCCTGACGGAAAGGGACCGGGATAGAGCCTCGTGTTTGGATAGAGATCGGGACAGAGCCTCAGGCTCAGATAGGGAGCGGGAGAAGGCCTCGGGTTCTGACAGAGAGCGGGAAAGAGAGAGAGACAGGTCCTCTGGACCAGACCGTGAGAAAGACAGGCCCTCTGCATCTGACCGAGAGAAAGACAGGCCCTCTGCATCTGACCGAGAGAAAGACAGGCCCTCTGCGTCAGACAGAGAGAAAGACAGGCCCTCTGCGTCAGACAGAGAGAAAGACAGGCCCTCTGCATCTGACCGAGAGAAAGACAGGCCCTCTGCATCTGACCGAGAGAAAGACAAGCCCTCGGCGTCAGACAGAGAGAAAGACAGGCCCTCGGCGTCAGACAGAGAGAGGGAGAGAGACACGTCTTCTGCTTTGTTGCCGGAGAGGGTAGCAGTGACTGTGGCGAGGGATGCAGTCGACGGCGAGCGCTCCGTCAGGACCGACAGGAAGACCTCTGGTGGCAGCAGTACCAATAGCAGCACCAGCAGCAGTAGCGGAGGGAGGTCAGTCTCCTTGGACAAGATGACCATCGGAGAGAAGTCTGCCATCTCCAAGAAGAGTTCGGACAAACCGGCCTCCAAAGAGCGGGATGGGTCAGAACGATCCGCCAAGCCTGACAGGTCTGTTTACCTGTTTACATTTAGAGCATTTATTTAGCCAAAAAGCTACTTTACATACGTGTGTTTGCCAATAGCTTAATCGGCCATCATGAGTAGACACATTGACTTTTCTCATTTTATGTTTTCATTGAAACATTAAATGAATTATAGATGGCACGGGTAATAGTTATTATTAATTTCAATGTCATTCATGTCTTTTTTTGTACAGTTTTTTCTCCCTTCTAACGTTTCATTGCATTTCCATTGCATTTTGTTTTTCACTCTCCCTAGCTGTATTGTTTTAATGAGTGGGAGGATAGAGGTTGGTTCCATTGTAGCAATTGTCACACTTGGCGGGTGAATGTGATTTGCTCGTGTGAGGGAACTTGCTTAACGTTGTTTAATGTTCAACGTTAGATCGTCAAGCCCTTTCCACTTCTGTCAGATGGTCAAAGTGACCGCACGACTGGGGAGTACATGACTGTAACAATCGGGGACCTTTGTAAGGCATATGTTGAAGAATCTGTCCGTCCGTGTGTGCACATGTAATTAATCCATGCTCTGTCCCAGGAGTGCTTCCAAGGACGGTGCGGAGAGAGCCATGTCCTCTGGAGACCTGCTTGCTGCTCCTCACCGAGAAGGTAATTAGCCTGGAAGTATTTGCTCAGCCCGAGATGAGGGACTCACTTTTATATTTTCAACCGTTACTATCTAATTTGGTCAACGGTTATTATGTGAGCCATTTTGTTTTTAATTATTTTTCCTCGCGCTCAAGCAGAGAGGGATGGAGAGGAGAATCCTTCGAAGAGCAAACCCAGGGTCAACCGCAAGGCTCTGACACATCACACATCCTCTAGGTGGGCCTGCCGTCATTGTTACATACGGCTGCTTCTCATTGGTCCACATGTACTTCTGTGTCTGAGATGATAATCTGAACTAGTGGAATCTTTTCACTTGTCCATTGCTTGGTTTGTTGACATACTCCCAAGTAACCGTGTATTAGCAGTTAGCGCCGTTGGCTAACACTACCTATGTTCCAACAACAGGCCAACCGAGGAGAAGAAGCCGAACTCTGTCCCGGAGCAGGCGGCCTTGACCTCTAACCCCGCAGACGAATCCCCACGCGGCCAACCCAGCCCCAGCCCCGAGTCCAGCCCAGAGAGGGTGGAGAACCTCATCCAGCCACCACCTCGCTCCAAGTGGGAGCGGGACGACGACGACGACGACGAGGAGGAGGAGGAGGAGGAGGAGCCGGAGTCGTCGTCACTGGAGAACGGACTGGGCGCATCCAAGGAGAGGGAGCCCTCGCCGGCACCACCCAGAGGCCGGGGCCGAGAGGTGCAGCCTGAGGCTCCCAGGAAGGAGGAGAGGAGGGGAGGGCTGAGAGAAGACAAGAAGGGCAGGCTCAGAGAGGACAATAAAGCTGGCAAGCTCACCAAGGCTGACTCTGGCAAAGCCATTAAGACCAAATCTACGTGGGAGGACCGAGGAGGGGCAGAGGAGGCCAGAGGCGTGCCGGCCAAGGAGGAGAAGCCGTCGGAGGGCAGAGGAGGAGGCGTCCGAGACGAGAGCCGCGGTCCCGAGCCCAGGAGGCAGCGGCTGTGCTCCGACCTGGGCCGCGAGACGGACGAGGCGGCCTTCGTGCCCGACTACAGCGAGGGGGAGGAGGGCTCGGAGCCCGACAGGGGCGGCAGCGGCAGCGCCTCCCTCACCCCGGCCTCCCACAGCCCCGCCCCCAGCAACCTCAGCGGGTCGGCGGCGGAGAAGAAGAAGAAGAAACACAAGAAGCATAAGAAGCACAAGAAGCACAGGAAACACAGCGTCCAGGAGGGGGAAGTGGAGCACAAGGAGCACAAGCATAAACACAAGAAGAAGAAGCATAAAAAGAGCAAAGACAAGGTCACGGAGGAAGGTCAAGAGAAGGCAGAGAGTCCCAACTAGCACTATTTGACTGTCTCAACCGTGTTCTGAGTGTCCCGTGATGTGTAGTGAACATGGTGGGGCACGTAAACGTTTGAAATGGACAGCAACTGCCTCATGAATGTCCAGGAGCAGGAGGGAGGAGAGGAGGCCGACTGGCTCCAACGCTTAGTGTTTCTGCAGTTATCCCAACAGCCGTAGCACTTTGTTTTTGTTGTCTGGATTGCAACAGTAATACAAAGCTCTGTACTAACCAATCCACCCCTGCCACATCAGAACCATCCATGGTTATAGACGTGCTTTAAGTAAACACAAAAGCAGCGAGCTTCTTTTTTCTTTTTTTTTTATATAAATATATATTGCCGCTTGATTCATGCTAAAGGGTCTTTATTAACTGCAGTGAGCTTTGAACAGCTGCTGTACTCAGGGATATGATTGCTTCCTTCTAAATAAGGAACTGTCATTTCCACAGAAATGGAAATATGTCCTTCCATGTTATAAATCTTGAGTTTGTTTTGATCACATCCCTGTGTACTGCTCTATGCTAAAATAAATATAGTGGCAAAGGAAAACACAAGTAGCCTATTTTGTCCTAAATCTGCAAAAATCCGCTAAGGTGGGGAATCTCCAGAACACCTTAGCTGAGCCTGGCCTTTAAGCGTTTGAGGCCTCACTAATGCTACACTGGATTATGAATGGGTTAAATGAGATGCCTGTTAGGTGTGGCAAATTATCCTGCATGTTTTTGGTTCCAGCAGTGCAGTGAATCCTATCATGCCCAAGTATGTATTTGTACAAGAGCTATATATATCTGTGTGTATATATGTATCAAATGTACCTGTGAGCAAATGGATACGGAAAGCTGGAAGGTTTATGTTCTTAACACTTTTTTTAATTAAAATGTTTTGGATTTCTTCAAAATGCCCCTTTGTCTTGTCTTTAAAGCAATTGTATAGCTCATTATTTTTAACTATCAGAAATACGCTCTGGAAATATAACTTCACTTCATGCTGAATTTAAATACCTAAAACTACACCACCAAATAAAACAATTTAATTGCAATTTGGGCAGTGGAATAATTGGCATATAAGAAAATTCTAAGGACATTTGCACAGCCATACCTGTAAATATTAAGATTTAGGTTTTGGCCTAAACAAAACTATGGTAATTACTTTTGAGTATATTGTTAGTGTGCCACAAAAGAAAAATGTGATAGTAATTTGAGCATTTCGTTTTTTGAACAATCTCACCAATCGAACAATGGTGACAGAAGCCTAAATGAAAAAAAAAAAAAGCATTTAGCCAACCATACATTTTCATCCAACGTGATTTACAGTAGGGCACACACGGGTAATAATTAAAAGCAGATAGAGCTACGGCTAGGCGGTTTCCCGTATAGGCCTAAGCATCTTTCTCAAAGATTATAATTAGGTTTGGCTCATGTTACAGATTAAGCCGATACCTCTGGCTAGGTGTCGACCAGCCTGCCTATTCGGCTCTGAAGTAGGCTGCCTACAATTACTCTGCGTATGATATATTTGTATACCTTACCCCTACTTCTCTAATGTTTTCTGTTAAAATATCCAGTAAAACCATGTTCTACTTGATAGGCAAATCTAGTGCACCTTGAGGTTAGGATGAGCAGACTGGATAAAATGGATTAGAAATGATTTCCCTTTAATCAACATTAACTGGATTAGCCTTAATCCTTAACTGATCTGGTTGAAATATCAAATGAACGCATTTTGCAACACTGTCGCTATTACGAGTGTAATAGGCCTATGGCCGTTTAGTATGGCAGTCCAGTGCAGCACACACATAGTAAAAAATAAGCTTTTATTATCCGGAGAACTGGGATTTAGGTATTTACAATTTAGTTCAAAAACCAATACTGTGCTATTCTTTTATTTATATTTTAATTAGAATTTTCACATTACAGTGTAAATTTACAATAAATAATTATTTACAATTATTTGCATTGTACTCTTTTTAAATGAAGAAAAAGAC
>JAODTR010081632.1:0-36925 GCA_025399935.1 Amblyopsis rosae | reverse complement strand
GTGGCTCGGGAAAGGGAAGTTTGGGGTCCCCTGCTGGAGCTGCTGCCCCCGCGACCCGACTCTGGATAAGCAGATGAGGATGGATGGATGGATGGATGAATAAATCTTGTTCTTACCACGTCTTGCGTTTGGGTCCTCACCTTGCTGCAGCGTGACAGACAGTAACATTACATATTACAGAATGTAAATAATGTAAATGTTTAACAAATATAAATATCTTCTTAGGAATTATGTGTTCCTTAATCCATTGTATTATGATGTATTCTATAAATATTAACAAAACAATATATGGATAAGTAGTATATGCTGTCAAATTCCACCCTGTTAGAATTATTATCTTAACAGGGTAGAACATAGTTCTTTGAGTGATTTATCTAACCTTTTCTACACATAAACCTTTGACATTTAAAAAAATTTTTTACCAGCAACTTTCTTCATAACTTAACAGGGTGTAACTTTAAGAGTGTAGAATGCAGGTTAACATCACAAAATTGGAAATTAAATATGAAAGTTTACCTCACTTTGTGGCTTAGAATTCTCACCAAATAATCCATCCATCACCAAATAATGATAATTGATAATTCAGGGACAAACAGACTAGTAAATGATCATGTTAAGAAATAAATATAGATTTTATGTATGGAGATAGTTTAATATGGTATATAAAACAATAAAATAATATTTTAAATATTTTATCATTTGAAAGCTTATAGTTCTTGTGGGAGTTGATACTTTTCACTGGGACGAAATTAAAAGCATACAAAAAAAAGTGTTTTTTATTATTTGTTATTTATAATAGTCCAGGTGATATATGAAATTTATGGTCAGTCTCTTCCCAGTTGGAAGTGCCTGGTACACCTCCAGCAGGAGGCGGTCAGGGAGCATCCTTACCAGGTGCCCAAACCACCTCGACTGGCTCCTCTCAATGCAGAGAAGCAGCCACCAAGCTCCTCACCAAATCACAGTGCTCATTTCGGCTGCTTGTATCGACAGTTTTATTCTTTCGGTCACTACCCAAAAACTTGTGACCATAGATAAGGGTAAAAACATGAGTGACCAGTGAGGAGAGAGCTTTGCCTTATGGCTCAGCTCCCATTTCACCATGACCGGTCAATACAACGGCCATATTACTGTCACCACTGCACCCAACCATCTGTCAATCTCACTATCCCTATTGCCCTCACTTGTGAATACGACCCAGAGATACTTAAACTCCTCCACCTGGGGAAAATTCTGCCCATTCACCGTTCCAGAGCCTACTGGAGGTCACAGTGTATAAAGAAGTACATGCTGAAACCAGGCATAGCTAACACTTTGAATGGCTTGTCAGGGCCAACAAAGTGGATGTTGTATGGACATCAAGTTAATAGCCTAAAGTCTTACGTATGACAGTCAAGTGAGTAAAGGAGACAAGAACAAGAGTGGATAAACCAAACTATCTATATCAACTGGAAAGGCTTCCTAAGTGTGGATGAAAACAAAATGGAGCTCTCACTTTCTGGGCAAGAACTTTGTGGAAATATTGACTACCAAGCAAATGTGTCAAAATCTACTTTTGCTAGTTTAACCATTGAAAGAATGGTCACTGCACCAGGTGCAATGTTCAAAAGGATTGTACTTAACTTCATTATTAATGTGTGTTTTAATAATAATAATAATAATAATAATAATAATAATAATAACTTATCTTTTTATAGCGCCTTTCACGGAACCCAAGGACGCTTTACACAGACTACAGAGACACAACAAATAATAGAGAATATTTGAATTCTATGTTAAAGGCTAGAAAAGTACATTGTGAATTATTTGGATAGAAGTTCACAAACATAGCATTTACCAAATGTGAAGTTGAAAATATTAAAGGGCCGATAAGATTTCTCTTGAAAACAGAGGTTATTGAATTCTATACTGACACATCTACAGTAGCATACTATATATGTATACTGTCTAGGTATTTATTTTGGTTTAAAAACATGGCTTAGTTACTAATTTAAATAAAAGCAAAAACATTGAAAAACAGCAATCCTTGTGCACTGCAGCCTACAAGTACATACAGATTTGTGCAAATCACATATATGAATAATGTCATGGCATGTTATGTTATGCAATTACTTATCCTTAATCCTTTGATGACACGATGATAAATTAAGAGTACACCTGGAACTTTCTTCTTCCAAAAAGTGATCATTAGTTATTACCCCGCCCTGCCTAGCAACCTGCCCACATCCTATCTCTGTCCTGGTAAACCGTTGCATGAATTTGGCCTATAAGTGTCAAGCTTATTAACTTAATTTAAAAATCGCCTGGTTAAGAAATTGTCTTCTTGAGTAATAAACATGGCAGAAGGCAAATAAGCTATTGTGGAGGGTCATACTGAAAACAGCAGAATATTTCAATGGTTCAGAAACACTTTGGTTTGAATAGAAAATGCAGTACTTGCCATTGTAATGTTCAACAACATACCACAATGGAGCAGAACCATAAGAGAAAACAGCTACTCGAAAACCACCGGACAATAATGCCTGGGAGAGGACATTAAGTCTCCCTTATTACTGTGTTTGCAAATCACAAAGTATATGATTCACAGAACCGAACCTATAACAAATTTGTTATAGGTTATTGCGACCTCTTCTGCAACATGTTAAACACATAGCTTCAATCCTTCACTGTCAATATATTGTATTAGGAATCACATTAGCAAATACCTTAATTTATTCCTGTTGAATTAATTCCTATAATATTTACAGTAATTTATCCATGAATATGTTAACAAAAAAAATCCTCTTTAAAAGATTTTTGGCTCATTATATTTTCTCCATAGCATAGCCTACACGCCCTACACTGTAAGAAACTCTAATGAGCGAGTCCTGTCCTTTCTTAATTTTTATTTTCTTTATAGAGAAAATATTATGAATTGTCAAAGTAATTGGCAGATCATTTGATTTCTATAGTGGCAGAACTAGCTTGGCCTGCAATGCCTTGCTTCATAAGGAACTGCTCTTGTAATATTGTGCACAATTATGTTTTATGTTTGTAACTGTTATGTACTATTTGGATGTGGCTTGTCTTTGTCTTTGATAAAAGACAACATTTTGTATAATGTACTAATTATATTTGCACAAAAAAATCTATTGGCAATAGGTCAAACTCTTATTTAGTGTTTCCCCCCAGTGTTATGTAAATGTGGTCTTGTGAAGCCCTTTCATACTTGAACAGGGGTTGCCGCTGCACATATACATTTGCCAGGACTGTAATGCATATGTATCCCCAGGTAACAGACATGACCATGTGCGGCTGGCAGGCAACACCCGTACGAACCTTTTTAACACTGATATCTCTGCAGGTTCAAAAGACAGTCCAGCATTGGACACAAGACACACGCGCACGCACACGAATACGCACACGCACAGGCACACATATTATCTTAGATAACAGATACCTAATCCCTTTGTATGGAGGATTTTCCTGGCCTACATTTTTCTATTTAAACTAACACAAATAATTAAAAATAAGACAAACATTGCTTGCCTCAGAAATAATAACTTTTATGTTAGTTTTTTGGGTGCACTGCAAACTATGCTAATCTTTTTTTTTTGACTAGATGCCATCACTGCAGCTCAACAGGATGTACCAATTGGCCAATAACTTCACATATTCTGTTATGTAAGAGTGTTTGGAGAATTATGAGGCCAATAACGGCCAGTGCTAAGTGCCAACGCCAAAGTAGTTGAGCTGATTCTAAGTCCAGGAGTTCAGAAATAGGTTTAGCATTGCTGCGGTATTGTAGTACTTAATTACCACTGATGCATCCAGGTGTAATCCCCTAAAGTCACATTAAGACTATACACCCACTGACCCAACACCATAATATCAACATGTGGGCTATGAAACCTATCCATTAACCAAGAGGTTATCAGGCCTTATAGATATCCATGCTTATAAAGCACAACAGCAAAAGCCACAACAGAAAGGGTAATGTAACATGTCGCTCCACCAACACACACGCACAGATTCGTGTAAACAGTCACATGAGCGCTGTTGTTTTTTAACTAAGACACGCACACTGCAACGAACCAGGTAACCTGGATACTTCTGTCATGTGACTGCTTTGCTCTCTCGTGCATGCACACACACACACTAAAGAGCTGATGTCATTGTGTGCATGTGCGTTTGACTGCTGGACCCAACAGGTGTTTGATGGAACAAATGTGTATATGTGTGCGTGTGTGTGTGTGTGTGTGTGTGTGTGTGTGTGTGTGTGTTAGACAGGAAGAGTCACTGAGGCCTAATTGATCTTCTAATGTTACACCATGTAGTCACCTGTCGGGGTTACTGGGGCTCCAGAGAGCTTATGCTCATGCTTTGTTTACTTTCAAATGAATCTGCATTGTTAGAATTATTATACATAATTGAAGTATTTTCATTCTTACTGTATGTTATGCTATTGAAGAAGTAATGGACACACATGGTGAATGTGTCTGCATTTATGTAGCCCTTATTCACATTGCAAAGGGCTGCACATTGCACAAGGAAACACACAACAGCAAATACCTTATCCTCCATTAGGGAAATGAACATACATCTTGGGAAACCTTATGAAGAGACCGCCAAAAAGGAGTCCATCTCTTCCAGGATGGTTAGCTGCCAAATGGGCAATAACATCAGCATCACACTACACAATAAATAATAATGTAATGATACTAGTAATACATTACGTCAATATTCTAACCTATCGGAATTTGTTATTTATTCAGCTACTTACAAATTAGTTTTGACAAAGTTGATGGTTTATACAATATATACAGTATATTATTATAGATAATATAGTAATGCATGATAAGTCATATTTAACAATACAAAGAATTCCAAAAATGTAATGATTGACAACCTGTAAAAATCAAGGTCTACTGCAATGATTGACAATGCAATGAAGAAAAGGCCACTAGTACATTAAGGCCATATGGTTCATAGACATGCACATGCAAAACTCCAAGCCATCTTCCTGAAGTCCCTTCAGAGTATTGAAGACAGGGTTAGTGTCTGTTCATGTTTTAGCATGAGTTCTAGTGTTCTGGACAGAACAGTCTGCACCTTCTTGACAGTTAGATCAGTTTTATTATCCTTTAAATAAAGTGTAACCTCACTCCCAGCTCTGAGCTTGATGCTACCCACTGAACAAGTTTGAAAAGTGCTAAAAAGCAAGCAAGGAACGGTCGCAAGGAGGGGCCCAGTGACATTCATTTTAACATTTTCATTTCATGACGTATAGCTTAGTGTTGCAACAGCACACTTTTAAGTTGGCAATAGTAACAACAGTATTGATATGTCTCACAGTTCAGTATTATTTAGTTTACAGCTCAGAAAATAAATTTTAGGGTGCTTAGGGTATTTTATTAAAGTTTTAACTTGTGTAACAAAATATTAACCGGACATGCCAGAGGACTTGTTGTCACACATCCATCTGGGGAGCCGTTTGTGAATGGCTGCACTTAAAAAAAAAACACTTGGCAGTTAATTGGATGAACCATCTGGTCGTTTCTGCTGTCGGCACCATGGTCGGCACACCTAAACCACGCCCATATAGCTATAAGCATGACGCTGATTGGAAAGTTCAGTTGCTACTCGGACACATTCAAAATGATTCCGAGGCTTTCCAGACTGATTCTCACGGCATAACTAAACTGCTAGAGAGATCAGGATTGTCTCGCGAGGCTAACAAAGTATGGCTTTGAAGAGTGTATTTTGTCTCTAACCTGCCAGGTATGAGTCCAATTTGACAATTTACAGTAAAGTGAATATTGTATTATATTTTGTCAAATTCTGTGAAAATCTCCACATGGTCCACTACAGCTATCCATACTGTGTGCACGCTGAAAATATATATGGCTTCTACACAGCCTCTGGCTCGGTAAATGGTTGAAAACACAAACCAGTGTCCAATTCTGTGGGGACGGTGCTCTGAGGCAGCACCATATGACGTTGAAGAGAGGTGATCAAGTTCAAATATCAACAATCTTTCTCTCCAGCCTCACTGACTACACCTTTAACTCTAGTAGTGTATTTACAGCCCTGCATTCTGTGAGCATAAGCTTTAACATTAGGTCAGATAAATAAAAAAGGTGCCAGTCTGTATAATCTCTTCTGTAGTCATGATAAACAGTAGTCTACACCAGAATAGGAGTTATATGGTCAACCTTTCCATCTTTAGTCAGGATAGTCCTATTATAAAATGTTGCCTCCCCCTTCTGGCAACTATTGTTAACTAACATAATATTGCATAGATACTTGTAGTCTAGAGTAATCCAATAAAGCCTACAAATATGGATATTCAAGCAAATATCATGTCTCTTATGCACATCATTGTTACAGGCAGCACTGCCCAGAGACTACATTCATGTGTAATTATTCAAAAAGGTTTTTATTAGTTGGAACATATTTAATATTGACATAATTACCAACCATGTACTATATCAGTGCATTATACAACAAGTGCATAGTTTCATTACCCGGTAAAACATTTTAAAATACGAATAACTATTCACTGTGATAATTACTCAAAAACCAACCAACCAACTCAAAAACCTTGTCATTGACATCATGTCACGCATTTGTTTATCATACAGCTAGCACTGTGAAATTATTTGGCCAAATCTAGATTAAGATTGTATTATGTGAACATTATCAGATTTTCAGGGAGCTGGGTTTGCTCACATCTATCACATATTGGACATGACAACTAACACCTTACTTATGGTTAGTTTAAATAAATTGTGACATAAAACCCCAATAGCCATTGCTAAATAGGATTGCCAGTCTTCACCTTAAGCGGTACAACAGCTAGTTATCTCAAACATGTTTAGAAACATGGGCATTTGCATTCCCCATCAAGTCTCATTTCAGCCCACCAACAGTATTTCCAAAATATACAAACATTTCACTAATGACTCCACCTGCCACCATATTCTAAAATATGGCTGCAGGATTAGGTTGTGGCCAGAAAGAGATGGATGGAACCCATGTTTTTTCTATGGACCTCTATTCACAAAGGGTGTCATCAAAGACAGAAACCAAACAGTATACATGATTGTATACATACAACATTGTGTTAGCCCACCAGAGTTTGTGAAGACTGAGCTTTTTATTTAGCAATAGAAGTAAATGGAACGACATCATCCATTTCTGCCTTGAGAGCCAGGCACTAATCAGTGACTCTCAAGCCTCCCTGCTCCAACATACCTATTCAATCTCTGCAGCCCATTCATGTGAATCAGGGAGAAGTCTCTAGATCAAAAGGACTAGGGATGAGAACCACTGCACTAAACCAACTGGAGACATGATGATGATGATGATGATGATGATGATGGGAAACACAATGAGCTCACTATAAACAACCCTGCACTCATATCTGTGCAGGTTTTGTGTACATGTCAATATTCATTTAAACCAGTGATGTATTGTGGGATATTGGCGTGAACACAGTCCTTGCATACAAGACCTCCACGGCCATTTGGTGTAAAGAGGTCTGTGTGGTCATCAGGACCCTTTCAGCAGGATGTATAATACCGGAACAGCGACGGCTGCGGCCGTCAGGCTCACGACAGCGTTGTAGGTGGAGCTACTGTCGATCTGCTGGCCCAGTCTCTTGTGAGATTCCTCCACCTTCTTCAACAACACCAGGCCTGACGCTGGCCTGCCCTGTTCCTCCAGCGGGGGTGCCTGGTGTTTACTGGGCAGGGTCCTGGCCTCCAGCAGCCCCCTGACGGCACCCAGGACCTCCTCCAGCCGACCCACGCACTGCTGGAGGATGTCCAGTCGGGGCTCCAGTGAGTCCAGCAGGCGCTGTTCTGTTCTCTTGCTGTTGGCGGCCAGCTCCTCCAGCTGCCTTTCTCTGGACGAAGAGGAGGAGGAGGAGGAGGGGTGATGGTGGTGTGCGGGGGCCGGGCGGACTTCACCCGGGGCGATGCCGGCCAGAGTGAGCCGGAGGCTGCCGATCAGCGAGCCAAGCTCGTCCTGCTGGGCGCGGTGGTTCCCGGCCTGGACCTTCAGAGCTTCCTGGAGGCTCTCTGGACCTTTCTGTGCCTGCAGCAACAGGCTCTTCAACTCCTGAAGGAGAGAAGTGATGTATATTGTTGTAGTTAACGTGGACATCCACCGGTGGCTTCTCATTCCTGGTCCTGGGGATCTACTGCCCTGCATGCTGTAGATGTGTCACACACACGCACGATTATAATGAACGGCCGTTATCTGACCGCTGCAGAGATGGATAACGACCCATTCATTGGAATCAGGTGTGTTGGAGCAGGGAGCCATCTAACGGCCACATGTAGGCTACAGTTACTTTTAAATACGTTGTTTTTCTATGCGGCTCAGCCTTTCATCAACACGCAAACCGTGCATAGCTTTAGCAAAACTCCTTCCAAAGTGAAGATGTTTTAAAAACTGAGTCATACATCCGTTATCTCCTTTTGTTTGAGGTCAGAGTGTGCGCTGTTATATCCTTTGTTTACATAAGGCATTTTTCTTCACAGGTATGTGTATAGAGATTTATTTTTCTTAAACGGTGCTGTATGGACAGTATTTTACATTCCTGTTTAAAACTGTGTATGTGTGGACTAGGCATGAGAAACGCTGAGTAGACCAACGCATAGAAAACACAGCACTTAAGCAGTACAACAACTAATGACGTGAACTTCAGTAATGATAGGTCTGAAACAAACTCAAATTAGAAGTATGACTAGTGGTCAGACTGTTGGACCCCACAGTACATCTCTCTTTATTATGAAGTAAACGTTTCAGTTTACTACCTATGCATGCAAACTTATTTAGGACTACCTATGCATCCATCCATCCACTCCCTGGTACCTGCAGTCGGACTCTGTTGATGTATGTGGAGCCCATGATCCCAATCAGGGTTCCCAGCACTGAGCCAATGATGGACCAGTTCTTGGTGCGCTCAGCTCTCGCCCGCTCCTTCTCGTGGCTCTCTCTCACGCAGGCAGAGAACAGGGAGAATTTCTCCCTCTCGGCCACCTCACCGTTCTGATAAGTCAACACCAGTTTACGCTCCTCCTGAGATTCAAACAACACAAGGTCAGCCTCTACTGTTGACTTAAAAGGCACATGGAAACCGTCAGGGCCATCAAGGTATTCAGTGAAGGGCCAACAATATATATTTATTAATTGATTTATATACTAAACTAAATTGTACGTCATTTTTTACAGTGTAACAATAGTAAGCAGCAGATTGTTCTCTGACTCCTAAACAAACAGTTTAAACTGGGGGAAATGAACCAATCACACGTTTTCTTGTGATAGTTGCTAGGCAGAATAGTCTGAACTTTACAACTGTGTCATGGTGTGGGCCCATCAATGACAAACATGATTGCACCATGCCAGTATCTTCCATGGTAAAGTGAATGTGGGTGTGTTTGATTAATTAGCCAATAATATTTTGATATTGGCTGAAGGGGGGGCGTTCTGAGAAGATTTGAACATCATATGACTATTTCCAAATTCCCCAATTGTGAGTTATGCTGCTATGTGGTGATTTGGTTGTGACTAGCAGGCTGAGCTTACCGCCAAACAAATTGTTGTAGGCTACCATACCTTACCCACCGTTACAGTAGGACTTTAAGGAGCAATTTTATTAGGCTATAGAGAATCAAGACAAATTCAACTTAATATCAGTGTACTAAATATACAGTTTTAGATAAATATTTTAGTGTGAAATGGAAATATCACATGAAGAGGACCGGACGCTGATTTAATTTTGAGAATTACATTTCTTCAAAGGACACGAGTAAGGCTAGTACAACAGCTAGGCTAGCTTAAATGTTGTCCCGGGTAGTATTGCTGTAGTGGGAAAAGGCTATACTTTTCAACTTGGATAAACTTGTTTTGAAAACATTCATCTTGTTTTCAACATTGCATTATATAGGAAAAATGTTAACATCAAGAAGAGTTTCGTTCCCATGGCAACAATAAATAAATTAGATGTGGCAGACTAAAGAGAAGGATATGAAATTGTTTCTGAAATTGCGGAGTTTTGAACAACACCGGTCAAGCTCTAATGCTTTCGACGAGCTGCTTTCAATGCGGGAGAACGATCACCTCTCCCTTCAACACCAAAGGGCACTCTCTCCATCCCCCATACTGGACATGCATTGCCAAGGCTAGGATAGCGAAAGCGTGGGACGCGCACGCCAAGGGGTAAAAACATTCCATAGCTCTCATAGACTTTGAATTGCGTTAAGCTAACGTCATTTCTGACTTTCTGAAAAATGTAAACCTACCTAAAAGCTGACAGGCTGCACTACCCACAAGGTAAAGAACCCAGAACTAAGATTTTTTTTTTAATCTAGGTTTTGAGGGGAAAAAAGCACATGCAACAAGACATGAGGCACGATGGGGCATCATCAGGGGAAAAAACATACTGTAGGTCAACTACCTCCATGGCTCCACCTATCATCATCTGGATCTACTAGAGCAAATACACAGTCAGCACTAAGAGACATCTGGTTAGTACTGGGGTTTACCCAGCATTTACCTGTAGTAGTTTGTGTTCCTGGGTTGCTAGCTCCAAGTAATGGGCTTCATCTCTGGACACTCTGTCCAGCCGATTCCTCACCTCCTTCAGTCGCTCCTGCAGTGCCTCCAGGTTGGCATGGGACTCCCGTACCATACCTCTGGCCACCAAGAAGTCTGTCTCTGCCTGGTGCACGCATGCACACACACACACACACAGTAGCGGTTATTTAGGGAATGTTTTAATGGAAAGAGTTCTGACATAGAGGTCAGAGTGTTCTGTGTAATATTGGAACCAATAAAGCCAGCTGACCTGTGTGACCTTGGCCTGAGCATCACGGACCTCGTTGAGACCCACAAACTCCTCATACCTCTCCCACCAGTAGTTGACGGTGGCTGTGGCTGACTTGGCCGACGTCTGACCCAACTTCTTTCCCAAGTCGCTGACATGCTGGAGAAGCAGATAAGACACGATGTACAGATCACCGTGTAGATTACATTATTTAAAAGGACTGTGTGCTGTCCCTTAAGAAGCTGTAAAAACGGGCACAGGACTTGCAAGGCTATGTTATGAAATATGGCATCTCCGAAACGATCTGTCACAGAACAAAACTACAACCCATAGTATACCGTCTCCTTCAGGTGAACCAGCTGGTGTCTAACTGCTATGTGAGTGCAATATATAGCTTCTTGCACCGTAGTGTGTGCCAGCCACTCAAAAAGAGTGCTGACGCATGGAATTGTCAACCATGTCATGTGATTCTTACACCCTGTATTTAAGTTGTGTTTGTACTGAATAAAACAAATGGGTTTCTGTGTGTTGCCACTGAATCCTCTTCCTTTTCTACCATTTGTTGCATTTGGAGTAGAATATTTGGAAATATGTTTAAGAAACCTCAACGACAACAACACTGAAAGAATACATCAAGCATTTACGTTTGAAACTCTACTGTAAGAGGAGGGTAACCTAAAGACTTTCCTCTACCTGTAAGACGGCCAGGGTGCGTTCTTTTACCACCTGAGCTCCTCTCTTCTCTGGAGGAGAAGAGTTATCAGGCTGTAGGTGGCTGCTGTAACATCGCCCCAGAGGCACTATTCGTGAGGAACATCCAGGCTTGGAAAGGCGGTATAAACAACAAGCCCCATGAGTCCATGACAGGAGCTGAACACTTTGGTACCTACAATAATGATCATAACGGCAATAATTAACTATAAAAACTACAATATGTCATTATTTAAGGAAATCAAATAAACAATTATATCCTGAATAATTAACACTGAATTTTGCTTAAGCAGAATGTTTTGATATACCTCATTGACATGAACAGCAATCAGGTGTAGCTAGATTAAATATTCAACCAGAGGGGCCACTGCTACAAAGTAGACATTGGAACATGGACCTAAAGGGCTTATAAAATAGAAAACATTGCGATTTAGTAACATATACATAAATTGTATAATCCGTGAAAAGTTACTAATACTCTCTCGAGACATTACACTATGTCTACGGCTAGTTATTAGCTGCACGTCCCTTGCAGTTAATGAAACATTTGACATTGTTAGTAACTACCTACCAGAACATGTCATCTCACGATATTGTCATGGTATTCATACCTGTATTGTTTAAAGAGTGTCACATTAAGATTTGCAACATTTGCGTTATGAACGAGCTGGCTGATGAAGCTCTTACCGGTTAATTTAGTTATGGTATTTACAGTCAGGCACCTAAAGCACCTAAGCCTTCTACACCCGGGTCAAACGTCACAGGGGTCCTCCTAACAACGCGGATTATAGGATACTGAAGCTGGTTACGACCACAGAAATCCTTTCATTATTACATATATAATCGCATAAAAGAGCGTTTAATATGTCTGGGAGGGAAGGTGAGATTTTAAGTAATCTGGAGATCCTTGCAAAACACTTGTCATGATGAAATCTGATTTCGTTTTGTAATTTGAAGACATACTATGCTGGCTGGCTCATTTAGCTTCGTTATACTACTGTAGCATCAGCGCGCCCACTCTTTAGCATTGCTTTTTGCCCGCTGCTTAAATGTGAGCTAATATGTTAATATTTTTTTAGGAGGCAAAAAGAAGCCACTGAAGGCCCCCAAGAAACAAAACAAGGATCTCGACGACGTAAGCATCATGCTGTAAAATTCACGTGTATTAACTGTTATGCTAAATGTAGTCAAGGAGAACTCCTATCATGCATATCTATAAATAATTATAAAGCAATATTGGTGATATTTTATTTATTATCACTATGGCATATAGTGGGATTTGTAATCTAACACTGCATGTAGCATCTACAAACCTATTTGAATGGTCTCTTAGGTCCCTGACATGTTTCCCCTACCTGTAACCTTGCTCTGACAATCTACTTAATATTATTAATTTGTTTTAAATGTCTCTACAGGAAGACATGGCTTTCAAGCAGAAACAGAAGGAGGATCAGAAAGCTATGGATGCTTTGAAGGCCAAAGCATCCGGAAAAGGACCTTTGAGTAAGGAAAAATACAATTCACTAGTGTATACCGATCAGCCATAACATTATGACCACTGATAGGTAGGTGAAGTGAATAACACTGATAATCTTGTTATCATTGCACCTGTCGGTGGGGGGATATATTAGGCAGCACGTGAAGATTTTGTTCTCAAAGGTGATGTGTTAGAAGCAGGAAAATGTAGCCTAGCGAGACCATCTTGATCTTGCGAGCTTTCAGTTTCAATTCACCTCGGGAATCAGTCTGGAGAGCTTGGAAATCGAGGTGATTAAGGTCGGTAAATCTCGTGTGTTGCCAATCAGTATTGTAGTTTAGCTATGGACATGGTTTAGGTGTGACATAGGCGACTTGTAAACCTAGAGAAAGCCTAGAGATAATACAATATAGCATCAGTTTTATTAGAATTTATTAGAAGAGAAAAGGCTTTTCTCAATGGAAAATATGTTTTCACTCATCCCCCGACTTTTCTACTGCAAGAGTGGGTAACAACAGACTCGCTGGTTCACAGGTTTGTACAATCACGTGCAAAGTATTTTTTTGAAAGCGCCTACCCTCTTGAATCGTTTCAATGGATGGTTCCCCAGATAGATGTGTCTTAAGAGACACAGATATCTGGTCTTGTCAGGTTAGGAAAAATGTCTGAGCGACTTTGAAAAGGGCCAAATTGTGATGGCTAGTCTGCTCATGTGGGATGTTCCGTCTGCAGTACCTATCAAAAGTGGTCCAAGGAAGAAAAAGCGGTGAACCGGCGACAGGGTCATGGGCGGCCAAGGCTCATTGATGCCCATAGGGAGTGAAGGCTGGCCCGTGTGGTCCGTTTCAACAGATGAGCTACTGTAGCTCAAATTGTTGAAAAGGTTCAGAAAATGGTTCAGGAATGGTGTGAGAAACAATGAGTTCAAGGTGTTGAACTCATTGTTTCTCAATCCAATCGAGCATCTGTGTGAGGTGCTGGACACACATGTCCTATCCATGGAGGCCCCACCTCACATTTTACAGGACTTAAAGGATCTGCTGCTTAAGTCTTGGTGCCAGATACCACAGCACACCTTCAGGTGTTCAAAAAATGTACTATGTATTGAAATTATCCAGATTTAGAAATCCCAATTTTTGCTATCCGGGATCAGGTAATCTGTTTTACTTTTTTTTTAATCAGTTTTTCAAAGCAACATTGGATTGGATTCCCCTGATCTAGATTCAGATTCAGCAGAGCCCTCATCTGACCCACAACAAATACAAAATAAATGCATTATAGTGATGCATTTTTTATATATGCATACACACAATGTTTTAAGCAGTTTGGCCTTAATGTCTACTTGATCTACTTTATCACTGGTTAAACGTAGTGTTAGTCATTCTGTGGCACTTCCTCAGAAGCTCCCCACACATGGGAAGTGCATTGCCAAGTCTAGAATAGTGTTGTGTGGTGCAGTCTGCATCACTTTTTGTGTTCCCATTTACAGAGCTAGTGCTGTGTAGAAACACCAGAATATTTCTTCAGAAGCTAGTGGGCCGTAAGGAGATATTCACAGTGACAAATAAGCGTAGTACTTTACAATTGCTAACTCTATAATCAAGTGAAAAATACTAATACATATACAGGAGCATACTACATGATACAAATGTTACACTACTATACCAATTTAAAATTATATTATGTTCCTGAAATCCAACCTGAATCAACCCTTCTGCTGGGATCAGAATAATCCAAATTTTTTATTTTTTATTTTTAACTAAAACATTTTTAACAACACAATCTGAAGGTTTGAGCCGGATTAAAACCAGATTGAATCAATTTTCTTGTTTTGAACAATCGATTCTCAAAGTTTGATCCAATCCGATAACTGCAATCAGATCAGATTACTTTTGAAAAACTGGTTCCAAGAGGTCTAGTGAAGTCCATGCATCGGCGGGTCAGGGCTGTTTTGGTGGCAAAAAGGGGACCTACACAATATTAGGCAGGAGATCATAATGTCATGGCTGATCTGGAACCTGTTATGGTGTTCTTTATATACACCGATCTTCTATTAGCAAGAGTAATCCTGCGTATTCGCAAGCCTATAAACACATTCACACATACAGTATTTACATATAGAATATGTTTTGGAATGACACACTATGCTCTCTTCTCCCTGTTCTTTCTTCCCCCACCCCTTTACTTTTTCCCTTTATTCTAATAGCTGGTGGAGGGATCAAGAAATCTGGGAAGAAGTAAAACCACATTTTGAAGATTGCAGTTTTTTTTTTTTTTTACTGAATCCCAGTTTCTGCTCAGATGATACCCTGTTTGTGTATAGGATACACAATTTTTTGTGCCCCTAAAGCCATCATTCTCCCAGTCTTCCCATGTGTTTGGGAATAGTTTGTGCATTGGGTGATTCCTGGTTAATAAATGTGGCATTGCTAATAACACATCCAAGTACCGAAACCTCTTGTCAGCTGTCACCTGATTCACATATCACCACACAGTATTTATCTGTAGACCTACTTTCACACAATGTCTGTACCGTTTGAGGGGAAACTGATATGTTTAGTAAAGGTCTCTGTAGAAACACTTAAAAATGTTTTGGTTCATGTGCCATGCAAGCTCACAATAGCAGAAAAGTTCTTTTTTTTCTGAATAGGCTGTCTGTAAAGGAGGAATTGTTATGATTATTAAAGTTTTCTTTTGTAAATATGGATAATTTTTGTTTTCTGTTGTGGTTTGAAACATCAACACTAAGTCCTGACATGTACTTCAATCGATGGCTTCGTATTTTCCCCACTGCTATTCTGTGGTACTTGCATATGGTCTGTACAGAGGCCTTAATTGTTTGAACTCAGAACTCACAGCTTAGCTCAATGGCCATTTTAATAATTTGACATCTTGAGGTAAATACATATTAGGCAACAAAATTAATTCGTCACTATAATATATATTTCTAATACTGGACCTTCCCATTCTCATACATTGCACACCTAACGCGAGACTTCTAGAAGAAACCCTCGCCTGCTGCTTTCCATTCTCTAAAATAGAAACCGTTCTGCAGCCGGGTAATATAACCAACTAAATAAGTGCACTAAAAAAAAAACGTATCTGAAAAATGTACATTTTTCCCACACCATACATTTAGCAATTAATCGTAACTTACTATTACAGACCAAACGCGGTATATAAATTACGTGACACTGTATAACTCTTTACGTTTGTTTGTGTCGGTGTTAAACCATTGTTTTAACAGAACATCTTATGTATCCGCGGCATGCCTGCATGAAGAAATTAAGTGCACCCAGCAGAGGACTGATGAACTTGCTAGAGACAACCAGCAACTTCCACAGGACCCCCTTGTTCT
Organism: Amblyopsis rosae; assembly: GCA_025399935.1. Classification (NCBI taxonomy): domain Eukaryota; kingdom Metazoa; phylum Chordata; class Actinopteri; order Percopsiformes; family Amblyopsidae; genus Amblyopsis; species Amblyopsis rosae. Next base: position 20,563 of record JAODTR010081632.1, on the reverse strand, counting down.
CAACATGTGTTTGGTTATTATATGATCAGTGAGACTAAAATAAGCGTGCAAACCTGGAGCCAACACACATTTACAGCAGTAATTAATTAAACGCATAATCAGGCGAGGTCCTGCGTTAGTTGGGGTTGGTCAGTATTTCACCAGCAGTGCATTTTACCTAGAAGCCGGTATCCGGTAAGTGTTGCTTTCTAATATTAACTCTCACTACTTAGCATGCTACTAGCATAGCCGCATAGTCCATATATACATAACAGTTAGGTAAAGGTAACTCCGGGAACATACAATTATTAAGCAGTAATAATGTTAACTAGCTAAAGTAGCTAACGTTAGCCTAGCTAGCAACGTTGGTACGGTCCTATGACAGTACCGGTACCTGGACATTCATTATACAAAAGTCTCTTGTGCCATCTCTTTGTTTAGTGTCAGCTGCACCAATACCGGTACGGTATCGTTGTAAAATTAATATATATGTTACGGTACCGGTACTGTTTTTTATTTTATTTGTCAGAACAGCACGGTACCGTACTTGAATATTGACACGAGTACGGTACCGTACTGAAAGTGAAACGGGATTGAGACTATTTTTACACACACAAACGATATCTTATTAACGTGTAATGTATCCTATGAATGTGTCGCTATCATAGTTCCGGGTCAGGACAACATTGTATAATTCATATATTTACATAATACTAACGTACCACAGTAGATTATTGAATTAAATTACAATAGAGTCTATAGTACCTCTACATACCACTCTGATATACAGTTGGCTATAACACTTGATGACACATCACTTTCTGGGGGTGTACAGACTAATTGAATGACATATCTCTGACCACCTCTGTCATTTGTGTTTCACCTTCTGTAAAATTTGTTATTTTAAAGGTGAGGTCAGCGATGCTATAGAAAGTTAAATATAGGCGGTTGATATTTTCACTGTCAAAACATAACACCTCTCCCTTCAATGTCATAGAGTGTTCAATCAGAAGCTCTGTATTGCCAAGACCAGGATAGTGTTGTGTGGTCTGCAACACTTATGTTTGTGTATACAGATCCAGGGTTGTGTAGAAATACCAGATTATTGTTGTCTGTACACTAGCACATAGAACGGACAGCTGGCATACTGTGAGGAGATATTTGCTGAATATGACCAAAAGCGTATTATCTTACAATCACTGACTCCACCTTTAAGTACTAACGTCAACCAAAGCTAGATTCATCTGAATTTCTGAAATATGCAAAACACCATTGTGGGTTTTGCATATTGCGTTCAATACTGTACCATCTTGACCCTGTCCTGTGTTACTGTACATCTAATAATACATTAAGATATGATTTTAATCTTCTAGGTTAAGCATAATGCCTCAGAAACGCAAGAGTAAATCATGGCTGGACTTGAAAAAAGCAGGTAATGAGTGTTTCAAGACGGGCCAGTATGGTGAGGCATCTGAAATCTACAGCCAGGCTATAAAAGAGCTGGAGAAGTCTGGTAAATATCACTTGGCCTGTCTGATAGTCTGTTACTGTCTGTTGGTCTGTCTGTAGTATAATAATCTCAACAGACATTGTGTAAGCAGGTCAGTAAAGTGCCTATATTAATTTTAAATGAATTCTTGTGTCCAGGAAAGAAGTGCCCAGAGGATCTCAGTATTCTGTACTCTAACAGAGCAGCCAGTTATCTGAAGGATGGAAACTGTGCGGAGTGTGTCAAAGATTGCAATGTGTAAGTTAGTATGACACCTTGTTTTACATTTGTCTTGTTTTAATGTTCTTTTCAAACCAGCAGGTTCCATTCTAAATATTTCAGAGCAGTAGGGCCAATAATCTACAGTATATTGGCTGTGGGTCTTAAATGCTGTATCGTTTCTGTTTATACTAGGTCTCTGGATCTGGTGCCTTTCGGTGTCAAGTCTCTGCTTCGCCGAGCAGCAGCCTACGAGGCTGTGGAACGCTACAGACAAGCCTACGTAGACTACAAAACAGTCCTACAAGTAGATTCTAACATACCAGCTGCTCACGATGGAACAAACAGGTAAAGTATATAGTCTAACATTAGATTAACACATATAGGGTCAGTTTCAAAGACGTGGATTAAGCAAAACGAAAAATTCAATGAAGTTCACCATTGAAAAAGGTTTTTAGTCTAGGACAAGGCTTTGTCTAGGCAACCCATGTCTGTGTTACTTCACCCCAGCTCTGACCCTGACTCCACCCATTGCACAACTGAAACATGCAAAAAATGTAGTCAATGAGCTGCGTTATGGGAGAGGAGGGCCTGAGAGGGGGACCCCATTAAAATGAATTTTAATATTTCAATTTCATGACGCACAAGTGAATGCAAAGTACAGCTCGCCAGGTCCTGGGGCACTTTTTAATGGATATGACGTGTAGAGCATTTTTCAAACCATAAATCCAGATTAAAAAAGGGAATATGGTCAATATTTACACCAGCCTTGTCTCATCACAGTGCAGTCTTGTTTAGGTAACAGCTAAAAAACACAATTCAGGGTGCACTCTTACACTAACACTTGACTGTCAGGCTAAAATCTAAAAAATGTCCATATAAAGTGTGTGTGTATATGTGTGTGTGTGTTTACCTGCTATTTATGAATTACTGCAATAACTATTCAACATACTACTGCCTATATACGAAAGCCTTTCAATTAGCATTTTTTATCATTATAATCTGGTGTCTATTCACGGCACAGGTTAGTGTGATATGTAGGCATCACATGAGACTGTTCATCATTCGTCATTTACTACAGATTTGTGCTATTTCAGCAAGATCTCTCTGGAAAAAGTGGCTTTAATCTCGATGAGATCACCTGGTTCAATCCAATGGAACAGGATGGTTGGACATTGTAGCAACAACTATAATATACAAAAGTGAAAAGCAGAATAACGCTGTATTTCCCTGCAGGATGACGAAGGTGTTGACAGACATGGATGGCCCTTCCTGGAGAGAGAAATTACCCATCATCCCCACTGTCCCCATGGAGATCCGAGAGAAGCTTGCCCAGCATGTGTCACACAACCTGGCACAGCACAACGGCTCCCGGAACACACCCGCTCCCGGTAGAAACGCGATGCACACATTTCACACAGCCTAATGGTGCCTGTCGACATGTGCATGTTTTCTCCTTAACAACAACATAGCAGCTTACACAAACAGGTTTTTTGTTCGCAACTCCTCTTTCTTTGCGAAATCCCCCATGTGTGTTTTGGTCTCAGGCATGAGCCCCTTGTCACAATAAAACAATACAAATGTATAATAACCACGTTTTTCTATGCAGTGCAACAGTAAGCTGTTTGTTTCTCTCTGAAGACAGCTCATCTAACTTTTTTTTTTAAAAGCACGATAACACAAGCTGCACAGGCAAGCAATGGGTAGGCCTACCGTCACATATGCTACATTAACATCAGCCAGTGTTTGCCTCCCAATCACTTTCATTACATGGGCGCGAAGAGGCGAATACAATCATATGGTGATGCAAAATCGCATCTTCCCTTCATCCAGAGCTCAACATAGGTGAACTTTGACTGCTGAATTCACAGCCTCAAACAACAGCAAGGACGTGTGTGTGTGTGCGCAATTGGCTATGTTTATCAAGGCAGGGTGGATTGTGGTGCGAACCATGGAAATGTCGATCCAGACGGTTTTGTACTAAGTTTCTAATTATAATTACAAACCCCTAAACATTTTCCTGACCAACCTCATACCGACTGGAAATCTGAGTTCCGTGTGTGTCACCTCCTGCACTGCCCACATTCAGCACCACAAGACATGAATATCACATCGGAAGGCAATGGTGCATCACCTGCCCAGCTTTACATTCACATCTGATCGTAGGCCTACCCTTAATCAAAGATTTTCTTACCTTTTTTAGAAGTGCTTTCTTTGTTGAAAAAGCCATGATTGTCGCTAAAATCCAACTCACTGAGTGAGGCCATTTGTGAAACTCGTTGAGGGATTTATTATGGCTCCAGATTAAGTCGCCATAGCTCCCATTCACATTCACGCATGGTTTCACCAGACTTCAGTGGATGTGCAGAATATCCTACTGACTTTCTTGTCTCGACATTCATCAATGCAGCATTCACAAACCAACAGATAGTATCCTGCGAAGAAAGCAACCAGGAAGTTCGAGTTAAACTGTTTATTGGATATTCTTATTTCAATTTGGTAATGGAACGGTTTATAGCCTACTACCCCCCTACTTCCGAATGAAATTTCAATCGTGTTGAGCACTTTCTCTTGAGGTGTTTATACGGCGCATTATCATTGGTGTTGGGCTTTTACCCTGATTCCAATCAGAATGGTAGGGTCCCATGTAAATTAGCTCAATGGCCATTTTAATAATTTGGCATCTTGAGGTAAATACATATTAGGCAAATTAGGCCAGCCACTACCCTCTGTCATTAGCTGAATGGGCTACATCCATGGATTGCTACGTACAGTAGATCACATGACAAAAATATTTACATTATGATAGGCTTCCAACGTGGGTTACTTGTAAATTGGATCAGTCTGCAACCAAATCCATGAATATCAAGTGATGGAAAGAAAATTGATCAAATTACTAAAAATAATGTCATTGCCTCATGATAGGCCCCTTGTCTTCATAGGCCCTGGGGTTTAAGCCCAGGTTAGCCCGTGCATTAAATAAAGCGTTACTGTCGTATTGCTTTTACAGTACTTAGGCCTAACTGTTTTACAAAGTAAAGAAATATATATCCATAACATTTCATTAAATACCTGCATACTGTAGTGTACAGTAGTAGCGTAGCAGTCATAGCTTAGACCTATGTTGTGACGGTATTTGTCACACAAGTAACCTATGTAAACTTCAATATCATGATGGCTCACTGCATTGTGTGGCATCTTCTCTTGTGTAAATAATATTAATATTGTATATGTTATATCTAAGCAGTGCCACTCAACTGTGAAGTTAACATAGCGGGGGCTGTAGGAAGTGTAGAGACACAAGTTAAACCTTTCATGATATGAAAAATAGGATGTCGGGACAGTTCAGGTGCTCTTAAACCTATCAGATTGTGTGTCGAACCTGATGTTAAACACAAACTGCATATAAAACACATAATGTACGAGGAGTGCCGTGAAAGCGCTCATCTAAGAGAAATGTCTACATCAACGTCTCCTATCAGCTTCCAGTCAACAGGACATAAAGAAGGGGCAGACACTGAAGGAGGAAGGCAACGCATTGGTCAAGAAGGGAGAATATGTGAAAGCCATTGACAAGTACAGCAAGAGTCTGACTCACAATCCCACAGAGGTCACCACCTACACCAACAGGTAGGCGTGCCCTCTGAAAACCCCATTCCACTCACATGGGCTAATAGTGTCTCGAAGGGGCGGTCCAGAGGTGTTATGTTTGCCCTTATTTCTTCATCATTACATCGACATATAGGTAGAATTATATGGAGCACTACCGAGTAACTGTGAATTTACAATTATTATTAATTAGATTTATTTCTAAGGCCTTGTTCAGACTGACATCTTTAAATCAGATGTTTGGATTATCTAGTATCCATTTTGAACAGCTGAAAATCTCATGAAATTGAATTTATTCTAATCAGCTCTAAACCACATGGTTTAAAATGCGATTACAATCCGATTTCTACAGATTTTTCAAATAGTCTTTTTGCATCTCTCGCAATGATCTCTAACTGCAACATTTGAATTTGATGATGCACGAGCGGACGAGGAGTCCTGTTTGAAAGCCAAGAAAGTCCAGGGCGAGTTTTAACATATGATGTTTAGAGCCATTTTCAGCCCACACAATTCAGATTTGTGTCAAAACAGGAATTATTATTCCTTATTTTGTTTACGGCTCAAATGTTTTTTAGGGTGCAGCTACACTTTAAGTAACATACATTATACCATAAGCATATAAATTGTTTGTGTCAATGTGTGATATGTGTCCTATGGAATACGGTCATAAATGTAAGGTTTGTGGAACAAATTAAACAGGAGAGTGAATGATTCTGTTAATAACAATACTCTACAAACCTAAAAATGTAACATGACACATCTGTAGTCTTATGTCTAGTTAATAGAATTGTCTGTTTTTGTGCTATGTGATATCCACTATTATCACATTGTTCCTTGTGAAAACTACACTACATATTAGTGGTATTTGTAATTTCGATGAAAATAACGTATTTGTCTAATGTCCTTTAGTGAGAAACTATTTATCTTTTCATTCCTGGGTGGAGTCACACCATCCATGGGGTTCAGTTCAGAGGCTGCAGACTCTTGAGTTACTGTATATACCAAGACTGCTAATGTTTCTTAATGGATCAGCTAGGGTAGGGAGGTTTGACTTTAAGAAGCTGCATCTGTACATTTTATGGAGGGAAACAGTACATGTGTAGAGAAATGCAGAGTACAGACTAGGAGCCTTGTTTACATAAACATTATACATGGATAGACTATGCTACATACACTACAGTTGATTGGATGAACCATCTGGTCGTTTTCGCTGGCGGCACACCTAAACCACACCTGTATAGCTATCAACACAACGCTGATTGGAAAGTTCAGTTGCTACTTGGACAGATTCAAAATCATTTCTAGGCTTTCCAGACTGATTCTCACAGCAGAATTAAACTGAAGCTCACGAGACCACCCTGATCGCTCAAGCTTTGGTTTAATTTTGCTACCGCCCATCAGCCATTATAGGCAAATGTGTGATTAGAAGAGTGTTCTCTTAGCTTAACGTCACTTTTGATAAGCATTTATACGGCTGACTTTGTCTGGAGAAGTATGCATGGTTTTATAAATCTAAATAATGTTTGGTGTGCACACTTTCCTATATTCTACGTGTAAGGTTTTATAAATGAGGCCCCAGGACTGTTTTTAGGTGACTAAGGAAGGTTCCCCTCCCTTTTGGAGAACATGAGGTCTGCTGAACACACTACACCTGTTACAATGATGTGTGTGTCATTGCACGTATATGTGCGACCCGCTAGTATGATCCCTAATTCCTGTACAGTATGACTCATTGTTTATTTGTGTGTGTGTGTCTTTGCAGGGCACTATGCTATCTCTCAGTCAAGCGTTACAGAGAGGCGGTCCAAGATTGTGATAATGCGTTGCTGATTGACGGCGGCAACGTGAAGGCTCTGTATAGGAGAGCTCAGGCTCACAAAGAACTCAGGGTGAGTCCAAGGTTAGGTGTTTTGTGTTGCCTGTGCTTTTAAATATTGGCTTGTGAGGCTGAGAGTGTGATGAAGGACTATAAAGATGAACTGCATTGGACAACAATTGGGATTGAGGGCTGCTGTGTGTGGCTTGCTGTAGGACATTGGTGCATGCGTGGAAGACCTCAACACTTTGCTGAGGGCTGAACCAAACAACACAGCAGCCCACAAACTACTGCAGGAAGCCCAGAAGAAGTGACGGCATATAGGAAGATGGTGCTACAAATGAATACAGAGTGGACCATTCCCAAGAGCATCTTTTGACATCCATACACTTTCATAGGCTATATGTGAATACGGATTTACATTTCTACATTATTATGAAGATCAACCAGGGACATGCAAATGTCTGCTGCGCTCCATTTGCATCAGTGAAACACATTTGAACATGCATTTATGAAACCTAAAATGGCAATCAATAATTTACTTTAGATGAGTCAGTACCAAATATAAACTACATTATGTAGGCCATGCTTAATATGTGGAGAGTAGTTGCCACACATATTACTTTATTCACAGTTTGAGCTTTTATCAGGAATTTAACTTTAATAAATAATGTAAATCCAAACTACCTGTTTTTGGATTAAAATAATATAAAATATAAATGTCTTTAAACCACATTGATTAAAGAGTCCACTCCTTTGGATATCACTGGAAAATCATCAAAATCAAAGATGTTTTTGGGGAAACTCCAGGTCTGGGTGGAGTCTAGTCAGAGGTGGCTGCAATATTGAGCCTTGAGTGTTTAAATTGTATTATTGTTCCAAGTTGCAGTTTCTTTCTAGTTTGATGAGCATGTATTGGTATTCATGACTAGATAAACACACTTTATTGACCTTAATAAAATTAAATAAGGCTTTATTAAAACACCTTCTTTAGCAGACAACTTGATGGATAACCAACCATCTTGTATATTCTGCTGATTGTCTGATAATTGTGTGAAAACTCCCTCCAGCATGGCTGTCAGTGCATCTGAGTTAAAGATTGATGTATTTTAATTGTGCACAGCAGTTCTTGTGTGCTGTGCAGCACTTTTGGTTACCAGTTTCCTCTTTCATCAGGGCGTGTGTTTATCTGTGTGCTTAGCCTTTAAATGTACCGTATTCATATTTATAAGGTCTTACACATATCTCCAAACAGTGGAACTATAACCGTGTTACTAACTGCAACCAACGATATTGAATACTGAATCTCCATATATAAAAACATTTGGCTTGAATTGAGAAAATTGACATGTTTTGTTAAACCTGTATAAGGAACCCCTGAAATAACCTGCCACTAGGTTCCAGACTTAGTGAAAGTGATTGAAAGAGGTTGCAATTTAGTTTGTTTCGCTTGAGTGTGAAAAGTGCCTCTTTTAGCCAATAAACATCTTTCAAGACACCAGTTTCCTGTGAAAATAAATCACAGATCTTTACACTACAGAATCTCGAAGGTAGTCAAAATGGTTGATTTGCCAGGTTTACAACAAAATGTTGACTACATTTTTGGATCTCCTGAAGTAATTTAAGTTGATCTAGGGAGGACAGACACTAATATGAGCAGCTGGCACATATGAATTTATTTTATATAGGATAAAGGGGACATTTACACGATACCTAAACCGGGCACATAATGTATCATATAGGAAGTCATATATTTACAACCGCTCATCATTCATATTAAAATATACATAAATTAACTATCTGGAATTGCTCATGTACGTGAAACTAGCAGAAAAAAAATTAGCACATGAATGCTCACATGGCTTAGGCACCCCTCTCACAGAGCTCTCATCATTCTCTACCCCTGCCCAACTTATTCATATGAGCTGGGGCTATTTTGTGGTTCTGGGGGTGCTACAACACTAATTTAACAGATGAACATTAATCAGGGAAATTGAACTACAGCCTATATAGGCTACTCTAAAATGTGTAATAAAAAATACAATTAAAGTTGAATTACTGACATGACTTGCTTTTTTAATATTTAATAAGACTCACAAGAAAGAACAGGAAAATTGGTAACTGATAAAACATTTTATTTCACTTTAAATCATCTTTTACATTTTATCCTGTTTATAACATGTAAGGTGAAACTAGAGTTTGTTTAAAAGACATACACAAATCTAGTATTACGTCAATAACCAGAGGAAGGTGTGAATCTTTTTTTCTTCAATTTTATAAAATTTTTCCTGGTGTCATTAAGCTAAGTCTAAATTTTCACAACCACATGCGCACTAAGCAACAAAACCTCACAGAAGCAAAAATGTTTTTGTAAAATTTGTCTTTTTTTTAAGCGGAATACTGGTCAGTAAAAACTTAACTCAGAGATGCCAGATATACAGACACATTCACTACTGCATGGGATCTTTTTTGTCATCAAGCGTAGAATAAAACTGCCTTTTGGTCAGCAAGGAGGGGAAGTCTTTACTTCAGTGCATGAAACATTTGTCCTCAGCCGCAGACAGAGGCAGCAGGGTGGAATGTCTAGGTGAGTAATGTAAAGCTGATTGTGACACTGAGTCAAGTCCACCATTCTACTGACCAGAAATATGTCCCGTTTGACTCAGGTTTGAATCCCAACCAGCTACTCTCATTTTCTAATCAACCACCATTCTAGTTTGGGACAGTGCATGCCTGATATTTTCAGTGTGGAAACAAACCAAAGACCTGAGCTGACCCCAAACTACAGTACACATATCTGGCACTTGAACGTTTTGCATTGGCTTTTAATTGATTGATTATATGGACAATTGTAATCAGCATGGTTGCATGATTTCTGAACAAAAATAATGGATGCTGTCAATACATAGTCCACTGACAAAGTACGTTAACTTACAAACGCATTTGCCTTGTTTCCATGCAGTAGATCTCAATGTTATCTAGTGAGGTTGGGCTGTTATGAGCATTAGAACCCAACATAAGAAATAAACAGGTAAAAGTTCTGTCGATAGCAGAAAAACCACAGAACAACAGATGAGGATGGAACAGCCTTTTGAAGCATGTTCAACATGTGTAACGGACAGATTTACAAGTTCTAATATGTTTACAATTTTACAGTTTTAATGAACAAAACAATACGAGTCATTTTGTCACAAAGAAAGAAAAAATAACGCAACACATTCTTGATGTAGTTTGGAAGCCACATGGGAGTGGAAGATCCTACTAGCTCTGGAGTGTCAATCACAAGGAATGTAAGTTCCCTCCCACCGGGGCGAGTACAGTTTAAAAATGTGTTACTGGAACTGAAACGTGCTGTGTGATTAAAAAGCACTTTACATAATTGGGTTTGTAAAATGGCAAGAGAACAGATTAATTTTTTTAGGGCTGGTTTGGTATCGGGTGAAAGGATTACCGGCTTATCTGTTTATCAGTGTCACAATACAGCCTTGTATGACCCCTCTGTATTAACCTCAGCATTAATAGACTTTACTCAAAATGAGACACCAAGACCCTCCCCCCTCCACCAAAATCAAACACCATCTCTCTGTGTCCCAATGAGCAGTGGCGCAAGAACTAAACGTCACAGTGTTTGTTGAAAATAAACGGACAGTTTAATAACTTTCTTGTTTCATTTAAAGTGGAATATCACCAGCATGTGGCAGTACACTAGAAAAGCCAAAAGAGAGGGGGACAACTAAATAAATGCATTCATTTGCTAAAGAGAGGAAAAGAGAAAACTGGCAGATGGGAAGAAATATGTTAACGGGGAAACAATGCGAGGAAAACAAACTGGGGGACTGGAGAATAATGTCTTGCTTAAACAAAAATCTTAAAAATAAAATATATATAAAATAAAAAACAGAACTATGCATTTGTTTAAATTTCTCTTTAATTTGGACCCTCCCCAGTGGTTTGTGGACCAGCGGAGAGACAAGATCAGTTGGCCTTAAAGTGCCAGGACAGAGAGACTGAGACAGACAAGACAGGAGAGGGTCAGGTACTATCCATGCTGAGGTCTGGGAGGCTGGCAGGGAATGAACGATGGACATGTCAAAACAGAGGGGTTGGGGAGGAAAGAAGTGAAGGAAGTGGGGTGGGGGGTTTGACAGTAAAGGGTGCTCTAGTTCTCTCCTTCGCCAGCTTCACCCTCGTCACCTTGGTTTTCTGATGTCCACAGCTGTGGGCAAAGCAAGACAGGGCATGGGTTAGCCAATCAAATTAATAATTACAGTGGTGTGTAACAGTGGTGTTCTTTGTCATTTATTTGAAACTACCGATGAATGGATGCTAATATAAATGTATAGCCAAATATACTCATATTCACGTGTCAGGCGTTTACAGATTTATTACAAATTAGAGCTGTCGTGTGTATGCAGTCTAGACATGAATGTTCATAAATGGGTAACACTTTAATTTCCCCCCGTGGAATAATAAAGTTTACCTTAACCGTAAGGGCATTTACATATTCATGTTGTCATTATGGTCTGTGAGACCACGTCTTTTTTGGTGCCACTGATCAAAATAGGGTTGACGTAGGACTATCTATTCAGTAGTTCTAGGACATCTTAAATATGCATTTTGTTTTGTGCAGGTGTTTAGCGTGTTTATACTTACAGTCAGGTTATCCCTTAGTAGCTGCATGATAAGAGTGCTGTCTTTGTACGAGTCTTCGTTCAAGGTGTCAAGCTCTGCGATTGCTTCGTCGAAGGCCTGCCACAGTACATACATATGGTAAGCTTTTCAAACACCTTAATCTGTTAGTGTGTGTGGTATCTGTGACCTGAGGCCTATACTACGAAGGGAGGTAACTGTCTTATCCAGGTGACTTCAGGAGTAACTTTGTGGTATCTGGTGTAACTTGTGGTGTAACCCATACTACGAAAAGTGCAGCATTTCATGTTATTAAAATACATCTTACAAACAGAGGATCATGCATGCCGTTTTGTCCCACGCACTACTTACACAATTTAGAAATGTGTAGGCTATAATGTCATCAAATATTTTTGTTTTTGCTTTCATAAAGGCCTAACAACAATTTTGATTTTGTTAACTAAAATCTAATTTATCTATTTAATTGGCCATTTGGCAAAATTATAGTCCATCATGAAGCCCATCGATAAATATCTTATTTGCATTCCTTAAAATGATGTCCATTAAGAATAAATTAGAACGTGAAACCACATCTTTAATAGAGAACATAATCAGGTTAAGGTACAATAAGCCTACAATAGCCATGCAAGAACAGGCGTTATACCACTGCTGGATGCATTTATTGTGTTCCCCGGCCATTAAGCGTTATAAAGATCCATGCATTCACAGGTAATAGCCTAAAACAATACTTCGAAAAATGCATTATTTGACTATGCAAACAGTTTTTTTTCCCCCTCATAGTAATCCCAAGGGTGCACATCACCATTTGAGCTCCCCTGGGAGAACATTAGTGGCAGTAACCTAGGAAATCATTAACAGCATTAATGATCCAAATGGATCATATTTTACCTGACAAGTATGCGTAAGGCCGCCGCCCACTGGCCGGGTCGTTCGGAGGTGAGTCAAGGAATGCAACGTTCCTAAGGTACATTTTGACGTAGGAGCTCAGATATTCAATGCATGTTTTTGGCTTGACGCCCAAGAAATAGAACCGCGTTCTAAACCTCGGCGTCCACACGCGTTATACGCTGCCAGTGGGCTTTGCCCCGGTAAAAAAGAACGTGTTCTAAAACTCTGGCATCTCTTGATGCGCGTCAACACCTTCAGTGGGCGTTGAGCTTTAGGCCTTTGCTTGTCTACATAATGTTGTGCGTGAAGGACCTATACATTATACATATGACAATGCACATTCTTAGGGCCAGGGGCGGAGATGTAGCTTGTGCTGCTGACCGCAGCCTTTTTTATGTGAACGTGCAAACTCAAATTATGTTAACACCGAATCAATCAACTAACAAACATTCAGTAGTATTGTTTAACACAAATTTAGGCAGACTGTTTGTCAACCCTGACTTCACAGAGTTGTAGGTTGAACTCCCTTCGTAGTATAGGCCAAAGGTGCCTGTGTGTAAGGGTGAAAGAATAGATGCATGGGTTTGTACCAATAATTAGTATGATATATTATGTGGTCTAATCAATAATAAGACTTCTGGGGAGGTAATCTGGACATGCGGTCAAACACACTTGAACTATGTAGACTACAGGTGCATATCAATAAATTAGAATATTGTGGAAAAGTTAAGTAATATCAATAATTCAGTTTACAAAATTAAACTCATATTGTGGATTAATTATACACAAAGTGAAATAGTTCAAGCCTGTATTTGTTTTAATCTAGATTCAAACAAAAAAGGAGCCACGAGTACAGAGTGCCTGTGGTTGGCACAAAAAAAAGTACAGACTCCGACAACGGCAAACGGCGTGTCGTTGAAAGTTAAAATATTTTAACTTTTGCCGTCCTCCGCGACGGCATTTACAACCAGATGTTCGCAGCTCCCTCACACATGGAGAAGACATAACGGGAAGGTAATACTTTTGGTGCAACACTAGAATACTAGATACAATACAAAAATAACTACATAAAATAGTTGCTATTAAATAATTGTGTTGAAAATATTTTTACAAAATTAGTAAACAATGAGACATCGCCATAGCAACTGCCATTCCGTTGGACTTTTATGCCGTGCCGTTTAGAAAGTGTTTGTTACAAGTTTCACTTTTTCCAATTACTTTTTCCACAAAATTCGAATTTATTGAGGTGCACCTGTATATAAACTAGAACTAACAGGAGAATAGGTCATTGACCAAGGAGTTAATTCAATTGCACAGTGTGCATTGCACGTTTGCAGTGTGTTTGTGTGTCTTACAGCCTTGGCCAGGCTGCAGGCCTGCTCTGGGGAGTTGAGGATCTCGTAGTAAAAGACGGAGAAGTTGAGGGCGAGGCCGAGGCGAATGGGGTGTGTGGGCTGCATGTCCTTCTTGCTGATGTCAAACGCCTCCTGGTAGGCCTGTTGGGAGTTCTCTACTGTGCCTACACACACACGCAGTGTGTCCAGGATCAGCAGTGTAGGAGCTACAGCTAGGGTGTTGCAATATTAATCTGATCGGAATACATTTATTCTGATCATCAGTAACACTCGTTTCTAATCTTGTAATGTAAGACAATGCAAGACGCCAGTGCCTGTAGCCAAGTAGCCTTAGTATTAAATTAACTGCCAGCTTCTCACCGCCTGCACAACAGTATAGCACATTGGATATTGTGTTAATAAAGTCATTGGGTAACACTACCAATAGAAAATCCAATTTTCCACACAAGTCACAGGCGTTTCGTTTTTGATTCAGGGTCAGTGTCAGTAGCCAATCTAAATAAACATAAAATCTACTTGATCTCAGTTCACAGAGTGCCAAGACAACTGCTACTACTGACAGGTCGGTCGTAAAAAACAGAAACATACTCTTCTTTGAATCCCCTGAGGCAACCTCTGAGAGGTATCTGTAGTAGTCTCCTTTCATTTTGAGGTAGAACACCTTGCTCTCCGCCTGAGATGCGTTGGCAATGAGAAAGTTGTCGAGCAGCCCCTGAAAAGGACAGATTTTACACTCAACCGGTGTGTTTGTTGTTCTGCTGCAGTGGAAATCAGATACTAATCTAAGCAATGCACTACTAAGAAAGCTACATTGTTTGCACGATACACAGGAAAATTAAGTTGTAGCGCAAGGGAGAAGGGTGGCTAGTTACTAAGGTGGGCAGCTGAAAGATAACCAGGAAGCATGTGTAATTACATTTCAATCTGTAAGCAAGTAATAAATAATGACATTCATACCTGCCTCGTAGAATGGAAATGGTGGAGGCTGCTTAGGTTTTTACATGCGCGTGTCCTAACACAAAGTAACCACAGGCCCATTCCTCACCAGCACGTCGTTGCAGATGTCCTGGAGTTCCGTCTCAATCTTCTCGCGGTACTCGCGGGCCATCTGCTGCTTCTTCTCGTTGCCCTCCGTCTTCTGCTCGATGCTGGAGATGACGCGCCAGGACGAGCGCCGGGCACCCACCTGGACACACATGGAACTACATCAACTGCGCCGCACGCCATTGCATTCAAACGGCCCAATGGTAATGTTGTTCAAAGATGACCAACCATGGCCCAAATTAGTCATGCATGTATTCTGCTTACGTGTTATGCATTTACACTGCATATGGGAACACCATGGTCACGACATGAAGCCTTAAAGAACCCATTTCAGCTCCGATATGAAGTGCTTACAGAGACAAAGATCATGGTCAGAGTGCCGTACCACGTTTTTGTAGGCGACTGACAGCAGGTTGCGCTCCTCGTTGCTGAGCTCCGACCCCTGCTCCGTCACAGCCTTCATAGCTGCTGCCATGTCGTCATAGCGCTCTGCCTGTTCTGCCAGCTTGGCTTTCTGTACCTGGTCGTTCTTATCCATGTCTAGACTATGGAGAGAAGCACACGTTTCAAGCTGCTTGGCATGCACAGTTAACACTAAGCGGCACAGGAGCAGGCTGGCTAGCGAGGCTAGCGAGAAGAAGTCGATGGGACAGGATATAATAGAAAGTTGTTTCTCCGAGAATGGGCACGAACCGATGCAATAATGCTTTTCTTAACCAATCAAAAAGAGAGCGCGAGAGAGAGACCTATGAGATGTAGATCATGGTGAGGTCTTCTAAATCTAGCTAAGTACGGAGCGCGGAACAGACACATTTAGGCCACGTTCACATGAGCGACAGGAGCCATATTCCTGTATTTCAATGAGCAAAATAAATACTGAGTGAGTACTGTAGGTTGCTGTACCAACTGTACCTATTCCAGAGTAGAACGCATTTTTGGGATACTACTAGGACTGGACAATAATTCGATATCAATATACATCGCAATATACATTTTTTAAATAACAGATATGATTTTACACTTATTTCCAGTATTTTGAAAAGCTATACATTACACAGCATTTGTCACTGATTGACAAGCGCAGCAGTCCGCTGTATTCAAGTCAAACCGAAAGAATAGAACACCAAGTGTGTGATGACTTCACTACACTAGACACACAGCCAGTGCTATGCAGTAGTGGGGTGTTTTCACATCTCAAACATCTTTAGAGCTTTCTCACCTAACAGAAAATGTAAGGCTTAATATTACATTATGCCAGCTTCCTCCGTTAACACAGTAAGTCACGTCTTCTGTGGAACTTGGCTGCGTCTAATTCATGGGATCACAGCGCCAGTCACATACACACACAAACCGCTACGGACAAATACTGGCTGACATAAATATAGCCGTCGTAAATGAAAAGTAAATACTAACAAAGAAAAAAAAAAGTTGAGAATGATTTATTTGACTGTGATTTCACATTTCTTGTTAAATGCCAAAGGGTGAACAATAATATTTGTCCCTTTTTTTATTAAAAAAATATTAGTTTATAGGAGGTGACTTCATAGACTTGGTAAATGCATTTTTCAACAGTTTGTAAGTACTCCGTTGTGGGTGTTCTTAGTTTTTCTATAGCTTATATTGATATCTAAATTATATCGTATCGACCCAAATTCATAAATAAATGATATATATTTTGGCCCTATTGTTCAGCCCTAGATACTAGTAACCCTGAAATAAGTGCTTGCATGTGGTTGAACAAAATTCACATTGTAACTAATACTGTTAAAATAATTAACAGGGTACGGTAGCCTACTGTACAAATATGTTACTAGAGAGGCATACTGCATTATTTCCACTTAAATACATATATAGGACCTACTGTAATAATGTTGACATCCATTATCACGTCTAACTTGAATCATCTTCATTTCATGACCAATAACCAATAACCAGCAGCATGGAGGACTCCAGAATAAGAACATTAATCACAAAGGTGATAAGGAGATCAGTGTAGAAAACGATCCTATTCTTTCGACAACTGTCTTAAAATAGTGACACTGGGCTGCCTAGTGGCTACTCTCTCAACGCTGGGTTAATGAGAAGAACTGGGAGTGTAAATCTACAGCAACACTGCATTGATACAGCCGGGTGGAAGGACAATGAACCCAATGCGACTGAAGCATTCCGACCACAACTACAAAAAGAAATGCCTACAGAGACACCCTTACTGAAACAGTCAAAACCTCTTTGGATTCCAGTAAAATGGCTGCTCCAAGAGTGCTCCCCCGAGGCCATCCTGTCTAGATGAAGCTGTAGCCTAAGTAGGGCAGTGTCTGTCTTCACCTCAACTACTCTGCACATTTAACCCCATTTTAAATCAGAACACTTCACAATTGTTCACAATTTCAACATCATGTGTAACAAATACAGCTTGACATCATCATAGTGTGACATACAGTTAGCCTATTCATTTGTGTTTATGAACATCTATAATTCTAATAAGCCTGTTTTGTTTGTTGTAAATGCACTTCTATGTGGTCATTTGAGTTTACCTTACAACTATGCAAGTTGCAAATATGTACAAAGCACAGCTAGCGGTAGCATAACTAATTTATTTCAGCACCTGAATCCCTTGCAATACAAGGAATGTATCAAGTTGCATCATCATCAACCACCCCCTCTTCAGTAAAACCAGCTATTCAGGCAATGCTGGAAGACTTATTTTTATTGCACTTAATATTTATATTGCAATTGCTATTACAACATTGAAACTATTAGGGCTGACCCAAATAAAATTTCACAGGCTTTGAAATCTCTGCATTACCTACAAAGTGTTTGAATACTCGTTCTCAAAACTCCATTAAAAACATGTTTCATAATCTGTTAAAAATCCAAGCAGGATGTAAGGACTGTTTGTGGGTTTTCAAAATGTTCACACAACTGTGAAATAACAGGTAAAATCAATGCCAGACCAATTGTCAGACCACCAACATAATGTACTTAAAATGTTGAGTTAACTACTCACCTATGAAGACTCATAGTATCCACCAATAATAGTACTGATAGTCCACCGATCAAAGGTAAATTATTTGCAAAGGTCCACTCCAGACAATCTAATCAAGTAAAATATTTTGTCCAAAGCACATTAATAAATACTGCACAAACTGCTGTTGCATTAATTTCATAAATGGGTAGACTTTCTTACATTCATTTCTGTCACACCAGCACGCTAATTCACATGTTAACAATTAGCACGTTAAAAATTAGCAAGTGTCAGATCGAGTTGCAAAACAAATCGATTTTCATTAACAGTCTAATGATATATAAAAATGTCATCATCACAGTGGGAATTTAGTATAGCAAATGTTCTCTTTGTTGCTTTATTGTAGGACTGGCCAGAATACCATTTAACAAGCTTAAAAACTATGTTGGCATTTCCAAATGAGAGCTCGAATACTAACTCAGAACTCTATTAAAAAACACTCAAACTGTTTCATAACCTGGTAAAAATCCAAGCGGGAAGAGGGACTGGTTGCGGGCTTTCAATATGGGCAAACAACTGTACAATTGCAGGTATAATCAACGCCCATTTTTTCATACCACCAACATCAATACTTAAAATGTTGAGTTAACTACTTACCTATGAATACTCATTGTAGCTTATCCACGATAACATCCACTAAAAATATCCACCAATAACTAATAGTTCAATCAATCGCAGTCAAAAGTATCTTGTTACGCTGGCAAAAGTCCAATCTAATCCTGTAAAATATTAGTCCAGAACACATTACAATAAATACTGCACCTACTGTCGTGGAATGCATTTAATAAAAACAGAAAGAAATACATTGTCATACCGGTACACTAGTTAGACGTTAGCCTATCTCAAAATTGCCCCTGCATGCTGCAAGGTTTCGACTGACAGACACAGGACCATAGCCCATCTCTCTGCTTACAGACAAAGCCAGTTGAAATGTGCTGAATGATTAGTGCAGCGAATGGAACGCTGAACAAGTTTTTTGTTTTTTTCATTTTACTGAGAAACTATTTGTCACAGGGCAAATGCAAATACATAAGAAATAATATTTGAATACCAAAATTGATATTAAAGATAACAATGGCATTGTTTCAACATTATGTCACTTTATGGAACATCAAGAGTGGCATCCACCTTTGGCCAAGATCATGTATTTAGAAAAAAAAGCCAAAGTAGTTTCTATTGTTTTGTATCCTATTTGATGTTGCCGTTTGCTGACATTTAAATATTTTTTTGATTCATTGTGGCAATCGCTTCAATTATTATATTTGCTCTAAAATTAAAAATGTCCGCTGTGGCAGTATCATACTGCAACTGTACACACAATAAAATGATCATAAATGTATCACTAATTATCATGATAATCAATCAGGTTTTTTTCTGGAATGTGCATTCCTAATCTACCCTAAAAAATTCTATCATTACCATTAACTTTTTCAGAATATTCTGAAATACACTTAAACCAGAACTGGCACAATTTGCATATAATGCAACTTGGCACATTTTTAGATCTCATCCATAAGAAGTTCAATAGGCCTTTTTTACGTAGAGATAGCGTCTTTTCCGGTCAGCACATTTTCTGTCTTGTACGGTAAAAGTTTGTTAAATTAAAACATTTATCTGTCAGTTGGTGTATTCCGCTTGCCATCTTACATTCCTACAAATCAAGAAGGCGAATATGTGTATCGCCACGCCACCACCTCGAAAGTAAAAAATATTTTATCTGAGGCGGCCGGGCGTGTTCTCAGTTCATGCACACAAGTGGCTAAATTCTCGGGACTGTGTCCTATATTCTCCATAGGATTTCTGGCTAAGCGGAAGTACCCATACCCTAGACTGCTATTCAAAATGTCAGCGTGAAAATGGTCTATGTAACGGTTTTAGTCAACACTAAAGCTAGCATGTGAAATTTATATAAAGTAAATGTTTATTTAAAATTACCGGGTGTATTATTAAATGTTTTACATTCACTTCACAATGCATGTGTTAAAAAAACAAAAACTGTTTTCTTGAAACTGTCAAGAATAATCCCACCCATTAGATGTGAAATACTTTCAACAGATTGTGACTATGGCTAAACCAGTGTGACTTTGGCATCTACAGACATTCCACTAGATACACTGCATTGTACAAAGTATTTTATGACATAAGCGTAAATTACAGTCTACCTGAAGTCCTACTGTGAATACAGCTATTGTAAATACATTTACGCAATTTGGTGGGCACTTGAAACTGTACTCCTAATTAACTGGATACAAGTGTCAACTTTATTAATTTTGTTTGCATACAGTGAAACCTTTGGGGAAGGAGAGTGGGCAAACAGCTGAGGGAGTCCATTGTAGAAGTAACTTCCTTTTGTCTTACAAAGGACATACCTGCATGCAAATATATTAAAAACATCTCAAAACTTATTACATGCAGGGCTTGACATTAAGCATTTTGATGTACTTGTCCGAAAGGACAAGTACATTTGTCATTCACTTGTCCGAGTATAA
>JAODTR010081621.1:0-14733 GCA_025399935.1 Amblyopsis rosae | reverse complement strand
TTTATTTGGTTGATGTATATTAAATATATCCCTCTGCAATATATTGGGAATATTTCTGCACTTTGTAACCACTTTCCCATCTCTTTAACAACTATTACAGTATTGTCTAATGGTAATGCAAACTCCCCCAGTTTCCATTGCTACAGCATCACAATCAATCTATCAATCTAGGCTGTCACTATATTTACATTGCAGTGACTGGGGGACTGCCCTGTAATGAAAGCCTTTTCCTCCCTATGTGTTTACTGTAAAAATCAACAGGATGCTCCATGGCCTGCTAAACCACACGTCCGGCTGTTGTGTTTATGTTATCTGTCCTAATGTTCACATCTCCACCTGCCTTCCCCTCCCCCTTTCACTTTGACAGTGCTTCCCTCTCTTCCTCACAGGCTAGATGTCTTGCACACACTATTACACAACCCACCGCCATTACAATTAGGAATTGTAAATGGAATGCAAGTCGGCTGGGTATAATTTAGTTGGTATTTAAATATTGTCATGTCTTTCTGTATTTCCACACCCTTGTGTAAACAATGTTTTTAATTGAGTTTCACCCCCCCCCCCAAACACACACACTGTCCCTCACAGTTTGAAGGGCTGAGTCGGGTGGCTGAGTGTCTGTTCTCCCTGGTCAATGGAGACGACATGTTCTCCACCTTTGCCCAGCTGAAAGACAAGAACACGCTGGTGTGGATGTTCAGCCGTGCCTACCTCTACTCCTTCATCTCCCTGTTCATCTACATGGTGCTGTCCCTCTTCATCGCCCTCATCACGGACGCCTACGAGACCATCAAGGTACTATCCACAGCTGAGCTTGAGGCTGCGGTGACGTTGTTGTCAGTGTTTCTCCAACTGTCGGTTGGGACCACCCATGTGGGTTGTGAGGTTGAAAGGGTTTTTTACATTGGATATTCAATGTGTTGCTGAACTTAATCTTGCTGGTGTTTTAACATAATGTATGTTTGTACTACAGGGGTATGTCTTAAATCTTCTGTCTGTTCTGATGCTGTAGAACTGCCAGAAAGATGGATTCCCACTGACAGACCTGCAGAAGTTCCTGAGGGAACACAACGATTTTCCTACTGAGGACAACTGCCACATCACCACAGATGTACAATACCCGACATTCGGCTGTTGCAAGAGGTATGTTTGTTGAACTGTTATATCACTAAAGACAAGTCGGTGAGATAACCTCACCTCCAGTGTTCGAATTGCGCTGAGGTGGGGGGGCATTTATGTGGTTATGTTGTACCTTTGGCCTGTCAAGAGCATGATGTTCCAGGTGCGCAACCGGGATGTCTTCTGTTAAAGCCATGAGCCTACAAGCACCCCTGACGTGGTGTTCCACAGGGTTCTGTTCTGGGCCGCTCGGACAGATTATTAGCCACTATAATGGTATCTCCTATCAGATGATGCAGATGATATTCAGTTGTATTGTATCTTTGTCAAATTTCAGTGCTTCATTTCGGTGCCACTTAGACCACATCTACATGATATGTTTAAGTTTTAACATGGGAGTAACAGACTAAAATGTGTTTTAGAGCCGTGTAACTATCTGATACTTACACACGTCGCGTAGCGTACAGGTACACTGGGCAGGGACACTGGCCATCCATGTGCGGTTGTAAACAGAAAGCATTTGGTCAGAACATTTAATAAAAAAAATAAGACCAAATATGTATTTTCTTGGACTGGATCACTGGAACCTTTACTGAAAGGAACCCTTGAGTGTAGAGCGGTCATGGCCATGGCTCATCGCACATTATGATATGAGGTACGCTACTTTTAACTACGTTAAACATGCTTAAAATGCCTAAAGCAAAAGGTTAATAACAGATGCACCGATCTACCGCCCTGTCTTTCTAATTAGAGTGGCGTTAACGATCATATGCATATATATACCTGTAATGTATGCCGATGCACCAGCAAATGACATTCACTTGTATACCTTTTTATTCTTTTAATCTAGAGACTGTATCCACTGTATAAGATGTCACGGTAAACTACCTAAAGATGACGCAGGTATGCGTGGTTGTCCATTCTATTTAGCGCCAGAGGAAGAAGTACTTGACATTCACACATTGAGTGTAAATATCTTTTAACAAAGTTACATGGCTTATTGTTACCAATAAGTCCTGTTAAACGGACATTGCCTTGTAAAAGTGTAAACATGACAAATTACAGCACTGGTGGCTAAGGAACCGTCAACAAATTACTATATTGAGTGACAAGCGCTATCGGCTTAGGAACAGTCAACAAATTACTGTGAATCATAATAATTTGAATAATAATGAACAAATTACTAAGAACCGATTCAGGCACCGTTTAGGAACCGGAACCATTTTAAAAGTATCTATTTGGAACCAGAATTGTATAAAACCCAATCGATACCCAGCCCTACTGATGAGTACACCCAACTGGCCGTTTTAAATGAATGCTTAGATGCTGTTAAGATCTGGATGCCTGAAAACTACCTTCAGTTAAATGCAAATAAGATGAAAGCTCTTTTAATTGCCCGAGTGTACTGTTCTTATCATTAAGCAACATATGGGACTGTTAAGGCGCATTTATACTCCAGTTCTGTATGTATGCAAATTATATGCAAGCAGCATTGCCGACATTACTCCACTGCGTACTTTGTCTCAACAGCTATTTAAAATCTACGTCCACTAGGTGGCAGTCTGGCGCCTCTGATTACCTCTGGTGCAGAGTACGCTCAGTACTTCTAGAACTGCCAGCTAGCTATCTAACCCGCAAATTATGAACATAGTTTTCTAGCTTCATAAGCATACAATTTTGTTTTTTCCCCCAGCGAATCTCTTATTAACATAAATGTTGTGCTTGTCAAACAGAAATGGTGATTTGAAAAAGTACTAAGAATTACAATATTTGCTGTCTGTAGAACCAGGTTGGTATACAGCAGGGCTATTAAATTCCAGTCCTGGAGGGCCGCTCTCTTGCATGTTTTGGATGACTCTCTGCTACAACACAGCTGATTCTAATGACTGGGTTGTTATCAGTCTTCTAATGACCCATTATAAGTCAGAGAATTATAACTTGTTTGCCGTAACATTTACGTTCATCGTTTCACTCGAATCAATATTGTGCTCTATCTTGCACTGTGCTGCAAGTGTCTTTGCTAGGGTGTACAGTGCAGCGCACAAACATGCAAAGGATTCAAATACAAAATAATTTGCTGTAGTAGACCATGCGCTTAGATGGATTAGTTAAAATAGAGCCTTGTGTCAGAACACCTGTTATTTATTTCAAGACGATAAGGAACTTGTGGCTTAGCGGTCATATGATGAGATAAATAAGGAAAACTTCACTAGTGGATAGTGTGTGAGATACAAATTCAATAAGTTACTGTGTGCACGCTTGTAAAGTGTCTACAGTCGATGCCGTAGGGCTGCAACCCAAAAGAGAGTTTGAGTGGTTGACAGCATGTTCTGTGCATTTCAGTTCCCCATGCTCATTCCTTTCTTAATGACTCAATCTCAGTCATCTGGGAGCAGAGTGGAGTGACCTCCATGGTGTGGGTTGGACTGCCCATATGTGGTCTGATAGCATTGCAATTAGTGGTGGGAGCTATGCAGACACACCCAGGGATTGGCTGATTACAGAGAAACTGAGGTTGCAAGCCCTCGTCCCCTTGCCTGAGCTAAGTCCCGGACAAACGAGCGGTGGCCAATATTGAGATTCAAGCAGTGTTTGGGATTCAGAAGAAATGTGCCATGTTGTTTACTGAGCCGGACACAGCACACTTTTCTTCTTTATGAAAAACCCTTTTAAAGAAATGTGTGATGAATATATTTGATCAGGTTATTGAGTTTATTCCCGATTGTCAGTTTTTCTGGTCATTTTCTAATATTTTGAGGTTTTGTCAATATTCTCTTTAGAGAGTTTTAAAGCCTTTGCCTTCTATTGTTAATTATATTAATGTGTTAATGTATATGGTAATGTATTAATATTATGCCTCAGGTATTTAATGTGAAATTAATCTGAATCATAACAGTTATGGCAGAAAAATGGCTTAATGCAATTCAGACTTTTCTTCTTGGCATTATGTTTGGAAGTATGAAACAATATGTAATGTAAGACTCAATGTTGACTTGCGTTGAGGTAACAAGTTATGATTTTACAAAAATGCATTAATTCTGAGATGCGTTGCAAAATGGTGTCTGGTGTTTCACTGCCTCTGCTTTATACAAAGTGAAACCTCATGATTAATAATGCAGCTTGCTGTCTGTCATGGTTAAGTGACATGACATCACAAAAGTGGGCAGATCCATGTTGCTGCTGTTCTATCACTAGATTATCCTGAAACACGCCCACTTATATAGCCTATCAATTGCTGTCCTTGGCAGAGACCAAGAGACCCTTTTTTTTTTGTTGTTGTTTAGCCTTTAACCATGGGATAAGAATACATACAGGCAATACGGTAGCCCAGTGGATAGCACTGTGGCCTCACAGCAAGAAGGTCCCGGGTTCAAACCCGGTTCGTCTTGGCCTTTCTGTGTGAAGTTTGCATGTTCTCCCCGTGTCTGCGTGGGTTTCCTCTGATGTCTCTGGATTCCCCCACTATCAAAAAACATGTCAGGGTCACCCTTCAGTCAGTGTCATGTGACCAGCGACACTGGCATGTGTGACTAATAAAACATTTCTGGGCATAATGGCTTGTCCACCTGTGTCTTTGCAGAGTCTCTGGAAATGATGACATCATTCTTATCAGTTGAGGACATTCCCTGCACAGAGGAGGGAGCCTGGAGCCTGGAAGGTGCAGATTTCCCTTCTGCAATATTTAGTGTACTCAGGGGAACGTATCTAGTGCAATATAAAATATCTGTGAAAACGTTTTAAATGATTATTTGTTTGAGAGAGCATAGCTTGGTTGCCAAAGATTGAGTGACATATCTGGGTGTTGGATACATTCAGTATGGATATAGAAAGTATGGATATAGAAAATATATTTTGAAAAATGTAATTGTTTTGTGTAAGTTGGATTTCCTTGTTAAATGGTATATTGTTAATTAATTAAAAACGATTGTTCATTCAAACTTAATTGTATGCATCTTAATTGTTTTTGTTACAATAGAGATGTTGTTTAATAAACACATTCATTTACTTTCAGGGATAACTGAAGGTAAGCTGATGTAGCCTACCAAGACAATTATTCCAGTTCCAAGTCTTAAATTTAGACTGTATATTTAAGTATCTGTAATACATAAAAATAAAATGATATAGCACGAAATAAATGGATACAAATCAGGGCATAGAGAGTGCAATGGTGTGGGCGTGTGGCTATCGCAAACTACGTAGGAATTCACTCCGATATGCAATTTCGTGGGCCACGCCTGCTACGTCACCGGCTGCTGTCATTGCCAACAACTTTTCACAACTATCCTCGCTCTCCACTGTATTGTAAGACCTAGCCGCAGCACAATGGTGGAAAGAAATGTATTATTGCCGTGTGGAATTACGTCTTCCAACTTTTAGGGTATTGAAATAGCCAGCAGGCTGACTGTGTGTAGCATACCGCTACAGGTAAGCCCACCTGAGCACAATATATTGTTGTTTTTTTTTGTGATTTTAAAATCTGCTTGTTGCATAACACTTTGCGTTGCTGTCATGAATATGATTGTAGGCCTCTGTAAACGTACTTTGTTTACCGTAATTATTAACGTAATTGTAGCTAAACGTTTTTATACATGTTTAGTTAATGTTTGTTGTCTATATAGGATAGCCAGCTTGGATATGCCTATAATCATGGGGCAATTAGCCTACCGGGAAATCTGATATATAGACTTGCTAATATGATCAACTATTTGTAGTGTAATTTGTTTTAATGTTCTAGACCCAGATTATTTTCTCTTTGGTCGTGTAATGGAAGCTTGTTTGAACTCACACTTATGGTGTTTTGCCGTGTGATCTTCTTATTTCACCTATGCTTATACATTATCGTTTTCAGACTCTCAAAGATGGCCAGGCAGAACGAGTGCCATTATGACGAGTTAATGGGCTTCTTCTACAACAACAGCAAACAGAAGGATGAATGGGACTCTACCCAGCTCATCCTGGTGCAAGTGGTGGGCTCGCTCTTCTGCTGTTTCATCCTGGTCTCCAATGCCATGGTCATAGCTGCAGTCATCACAAACAAGAAGTTCCACTACCCTTTTTACTACCTTCTTGCCAACCTCGCTGCCTCAGACTTCCTTGCTGGGATTGCATACGTGTACCTCATGTTTAACACGGGAGATGTATCCAGAACGTTGACAGTTAAGGAGTACTTTATACGCCAAGGTCTGTTAGACGTCAGTCTTTCAGCTTCACTTGGAAACCTTCTGGTGATAGCACTGGAGCGCTTCATATCTGTTATGAACTGGAAGGCCCACAGCAACCTGACCAAACGAAGGGTGACCTTGCTTATCGTGCTGGTTTGGGCTATTTCCATCTTCCTGGGGGCTGTGCCAAGCCTGGGCTGGAACTGCATCTGCAGCTTGCAGAACTGCTCCAAGCTCGCTCCTATCTTCAGCAGAAGTTTCCTGATCTTCTGGTCCGTGTCGAACCTGGTGGCGTTTCTAATTATGGTGTGTATTTACACAAGGATCTACATCTACGTAATAAGGAAAACGTCACTGCTGACACCGCACACCAGTGGCTCTATTATCCGCAAGAAAACCCCCATGAAGCTCATCAAAACCGTCATGGCTGTGCTAGGTAAGTGTCTGAACGCGCACTTTATCTTGGCTAAGTAGTGAATGTAGTTCGCTGTGAAAAGTCTCTTAATACATTTTATTTTTCTATATGTATAGGCTAGACGGATCAGCTTTATTTAGGTGTGTATTATGTTGAAACGGGATATGATACTGAGAATATAACACCTCCTTCCTTAAACCTTTATAGTGCTGTAGGTCACATCAGTATCACTGCCAGGTTAAAGTATTCAGTTTGATCCATCTTTTGGGTTTTTGTGCGGTTCTTCAGAATGGCGGTGCGGTTCTTTTGTTTTTCTGGGTGCTAGGCTGCCTTTTTAAAGCGGCTCTGTGGAACGTATTGTAGGAGCTGTCTGTGCAATTATCTATTTCTGCTAGGACATGACTCCTTACTGTAATCTATGCACTGAGATTGCATGGTCTGCGGCCTTCACTGAAGAACACCCCCCACACCCCCCAACAACAGAGGTTATATTTGAGTTTTTTTTTTTTAAAAAGCAAGTGTACAATTGCTCTCAGATGCCCCATGGTCCCTTTTTCATGAGGGTAATGCTTTGCGCTGGTGTCCACCTCAGATTTCCAGCTGATTGTGATACATCCAGTATATTTATTGGGCTATATTAAGCTTAGTGAAATAGGCATTTATACTATTTACCTATTGATTCATTTTACTTATTGATAGTGTGGAAATGTTTGAAATTGCATGATCGTAGCACCAGTGCATACAACAGCAAAGTTTGCATGTAAATGGAGAAGGAAAAACTTAATTACTACATTTTTTGGAGCACAGTGCAGGCCTATTGCGTAAAGTAATCAAAACAGTTACATAAATGTCTAACCTATCTTTTGTTTTATTTGAATAAAACATTTAGCCTACCTTTTAATTTATAAATGGATAAATAATTCTTAACATAGCGACAAACTATGTAAAGGCTTGGCTATCCTGATGTATTTTAATGTACCGATATATGCATAATCTTTGTTAGTATATAGTTAAAGACTCCATCACAAAATGTCTTGTTGAATAGTCGCTCACTGCCTAACCAATGAGCCACATGTGCTTGCCTTGAAACATGCTTGCCTCCAAGAGACAGATCTTTTTTTTTTCTGTAATTACAGAAATTGTTGTGCCCTGTCATTACAGGGAACAAAATTTGCATTTTAATGGTGGGCATGCATCATAAAACTGATGGTGAAACCCCATTTGAAGCTTTTTTTGTATGATAGAGAGGGAAAATGTTTATATAAAAAAAAGGGAAATATGCTGTGTAGTAGATGTCATGTTGTCTTGTTTTGCAGCAATACTTGGCTCACAGACAAAGTACTTTCCTTTAGTCCCAGACCCATCCTTTAAAATCCCCATTGAAACTGAACTATTTGCCTGTGCTCTGTTCACCTGTTTGGTGTAGATATCATTGTTTAATATTATGGTAACTCTTGAATATGAATATCGCTACGACACAAGTTCCAGGTCGCGTGAAGTATGTTGTGCCCGCCGCGGGCCACCCAACACGGCAAGTTGAGGCCTGTTGAAGCTCCACCCTCAAATTGGACACGCATTGCCTGGGATAATGTTGTGTGGTGTGGTCTGCACCACTTTGTTTGTGTTTGCATTTACAGGCTGTGTAGAAACACCAGGTTTAGTTATTCAGCTCTTGCACAGAACAGACAGCAAACAGACTGTGACAACATATGGCAAAGTAGATTAGCATACAATCGGTTACCCACCTTTGAATGATGTATTTAAGCAAAGCATTCTTCTAACTGCATGTGAAATCTTCCCTTCTTTAGGTGCCTTTGTGATCTGCTGGACTCCTGGCTTGGTGGTTCTACTGTTGGATGGGCTCAACTGTAAGAGTTGCAATGTCATGACCTTCAAGCGCTGGCTCCTGCTGCTGGCTGTCCTTAACTCAGTCATGAACCCCTGCATCTACTCCTACAAGGATGAGGAGATGTGGGCAACCTTCAAGAACCTTCTCCGCTGCGTTTGCAATGGCACCCGGCGTCAGAGGTCATCGAGGGCCAACGCTAGACCTCTAAGTTCTGCTCAGGAGATAGGCACTAGCCTGCCACCCTCCGACGAGCCTAAGAGTGATGAGAAGAGGATGCTCAAGAGCTGACATTGAAAACTGATGTTCTTTTCTGGCTGGACCTACAGCTTGATGAAAAGTTGGAAAATGCTGTTCTTTCAGTGGATCTCAGCACACCGGTTGTCCTCAGGGGTAACTGTATGGTTTAGTGGTTTTAAGAGCGGCTCTAGCAGGACTGGGCTTTTTATGTGAGTGTTGAGGCCTGATCTCATCCCAGTATACCTGTTCCAGTAGGTTCCAATGGCTTATTCTGAAGTAAAAAACGCAACAATGCATGCCACCGAAATGTTAGTGCTTGTAACCTTTCCTAATGTAATTGGGAGGAAACTGGGACTAAATTTAGTTTGACTAATTTTACATCCGTGTGAGGAAACTGTACTGTAAAAATGTATCTAATTAAAGATCCTAGTTAATGTAATGGTTAGCTTATGGGGCAGCAATACAACAACAAAAAATACTAACTGCAGTAATGTATACTGTGTGGTGACTGAAATTATTACAGAAAAATATCCGCAATCATGCTTTTTCAATGACATCACTTGACCAGGACCACCTGTTGTGTATTTTTCATTTAAGAAGAGGGGGAGGAATTAACATAACCCAGTTTTACAGTCAAACTTGTAATATTAATTTACAATTCCTCTTTTGTTGGTTTCTATTACACATTAACACAACTATGCAGATTGACTTAATCCCCAGAAGAAGCACATCCTTAAGGAAAACTGGTTCTTGCAGGGCATTGCTATCCTCTCTCACTTGCTCAGTGGTGGTTGTGGCTGTGATGTAGAAGCTGCTCACCACACAAGAGTGGGACTGTTAATACATAAATGAATGGTTGCAACACACTGGAAATAGGCCTTGTATGACTTACCAGCCTACCTGCAGGAATCATACTGTAAGACGTGACTATGTATGAAATCAGCTGGAACACCACGCCCTGTAACTTTTTATTTTTTTTATCTGAAGCTCTCTAGCGATGACTCAATACAGGGTCAAAAGACACTCGTAAACAGTATGCAAGTTTAACCACTCGAAAGGAAAGCGTAATTAAGTCATTGTGGTTTCTACATTTTGTGTAAATTGTGTGCTTCTAAAGAAACTCAACTTTAATGTCTGTGGTTTTGACTACATTTTAGTATTTATTTTTGTAGCATATGTGATAATGATGACAATGGTACTGTAGCTTTATGCTGTAAACTGATATTACCGTAAATCACATTCCAGCCTGTTTCTAGATCATTTCCCTTTTTTGATCTGAACAAGTGTTTATGGATTCTGCACAGTTAAGTAGACCCTTTTTAGATTAAACAATATACAGTATGTAACTTTTCTTTCCTTTTTTATGTTCTGTAATGGATGCCAGGCATACAGTAAATGTTTCTTTACTATTTTGTGGGTTTTACCTCATCAGGGTATTTCTACTGATAAACTGACACAATTGATTTGATCAAAACAAGTCGCCCAAAGATGAAGACCTGGTGCTAAAGATTGCATTTTCTCAAGAGGTTGCACTTATTTACTATATTTAGCTTAGACCGTGGGTGACCTTGGGGCACCAAGGAGTCAATTAAGAAATATACTTGACATTTGGGCATATTGGAAGTTATCTGTAAATCAGTCTGAATCATTTGTCAGCTAAAAGATGAATGGTTTGTTCAGACAGAATATCATAATAGAAATTAGTGTAAATAAATCGTTTTTAATTTAAATCTGATTAATCTGATTAAAATGAATCTTTCACCAAGATAATCAAAAACATTATAGTAAGCAAAATTTGAACATTAGCGCTTTGTTTGCACTGCAGCATACTGTATATCATGTAATTAAATTGATATGAAAGGTGCTGTTTATAACTGGTAAATGCCTGGCATTTCTATCAGTGAGTGAAATCAGGGTTCCAACTGGTCATGAAATTGATGGAATATAATGGAATTATAAAGTCTATTTCAGACATGTAATGTCAGGGAATTGTATAATTGTTTTGGTCAAATTATGGAATATCACATTTTATTTGCCAGTCATAAATAATTGTGTTACTGGACATTATATTACAGTTTGAGAATATGTACATGACTAGTACATATGCTTAATATAATCAGTTTGTAATTGGATATCCATTTTGCACATTGTTTTGGTGGCCTGTTTTTCCATCCATTATGGAAATTCAGGGAAAGTCAAGGAAAAATAAATCGACTAATACAATTTTGCTTATAATGGACAGCATTATATATTGATACTACTGTGTTTGCACTCAAATGTGTGAATAAATATTTCAGGGTCATGCCAAAAATTTTTTTTGTATTCATACAGTTATAGTGTATACCAAAGCAATCAGAATTTTTTTATGAAATACTGATTAGCTGTGGTGGAACTGTTGCTGTGTAGTTTTGTATTATGTCAATTGAAAATGCGCTTAAAGTTGTTGAAAAAGTAAATAATTTGGTATGTTGTGGGATTTATAACGTGTATAACGTGAAAATAGTACCAAGTAAAAAAATATAATTATAATCGCTATTTTTGACAGTGCACAAAATAATCCTGACCAATCGGGTGTATAATTTCTCTGACTGGTCAAATGAGTCCATACTACAACATGTTTGTCAATTGTGCCTCGCAGTGGCAGGTCAATGAGCTCCAGCGGCAGGGAGTAGAGGAGGAGGGGGTTGTTTTTTTAATCTCCTTTAGATAGCGCATAGATCTACAGCAGGTTTAAGGTCTTTAATACACAAAATAACTCTTCATATCACTTACGGAGTTGCAATTGCCTACCAGCTACAGTATAGGCCTATAATATTTTCCAGCCTAACGACCTGCGTTGCTGTTTTAAACCTGCCTCAAGCTCAGACATGTAGTTTAGTGCCTATTGTCTGCATGGAGATACAGCATTGTTAACATGTCGGGACTGGTTTTACATGTTTTCATTAATGGGTACTGCTATAATACAGACAGCCGTGTACAGTAGACTGTTCTAGCAATATACTCAGTAATTATGCCCGATTAAAAACACATGGTCAGGAACAGCCTTTTTGGTTATTTAAAATTTCAGGAAGGTAGTCCAAAGAAAAATATTGGTATGGTAGCTAAAAATGTAGTATTCATATGCATTATTTATCTCCATTAAGACATAATTTAAAGGGCCGGTTTCAGAGATATGAATTAAGCCTAGACTAAATACTTTTTCAATGGAGACCTTCATTGAATTTACTTTAAAGTTTTGGCTGTGAAATGGGCCAAGTCATTCTGGAAAAAGCTTGATATTTGAACTTTATGAAAACAAAAACACCTTCCTCCAATACCATCCTCATTAGCTCCACCCCACACATTGGAAACACATTGCGAAGGCAGTGTTATTGTTGTTGTGTGCGGTCTGCCCCACTTTGTGTTATATGGAGCCAGGGCTATGTAGAAGTAGTACCAGCTTATTTTTCCAGCACACACACAGAACAGAAATATTGCAGACCATGAGAGATTTTTGGTGAATATGACAAAAAGTGTATCTTACAATCGCTTACTATATCTTTAAGACCTCATACTAACTATTGACATAACCTGTGTTATGTCAAGAAGCACACAGGTTTAGTGTTCTATGGGTTGGCTTGTCAAGGTGAACTGAAACACTTTATGGAAGAGTCCCCTCTGTATCCTCTAGTACTGATTGAAGAGCCTCTTCTACTGATTGGACAATTATGAAGAGGTGGTAGGGGACACACAAACAAATGTGTGTGTATGAGAGAGAGAGAGAGAGAGACACACAAAAGAGTCACAAAAGCACACTATGGGGTCAGGTTAAACGAGGGGGTTATTGTGCACACACGGATCCAAAAACACTCACATTTGGTCACTCACTTTGTTCAGCACTACAACCAGTGCAGTGGACCTTATGGCTCTATGGACTCTAATATTCTTCTACCTGCCTCTCCTTTTGGTAAGTTGGTAAGTTTATACAATCATTTGGAAGGATGCTGGATGTAATAGAAGTAATTGAATGTGTAAAGTCAGTCTGTGACACGAATACAGTGTTACATGGAAATTGACATTTCCTATAATGAACAGAGTAGCGCTGAACATTTCTAAATGCTGTGATTGCGCATGGGACTCCATTGCATTTGTTGTGGTGTCAGAAACACGTGGTTGCAGACAAGGCATGCTGTGGCTCGGTTTGCTTGCCTGCAGTAATTCCACATAGATTGTTACCGGATCTATGTTTCCATTCTGAAGTGAGTTTAATCTGTTTTGAATTATGTAAACATTTTTTTATTTGCTTTACTTTTTTACTTGTTGACTTGGTGAGCTTTATTTTTTTGGTTACAGTAACAAGCTGTGCATGGAACTGTAAGGATGTATCTCTCTATATACTGTAGAATTACAGTACAATATTATTGATGTACTACCTTTACTGTAGATGCATGGCATGCACACATCTGGGTGTTTATGGATATACTTTAAATAGTAAGCTATCCTTTATTTCCTGCAGAGAGTGAACTGCTGGCATGATCTGGATAACACCGAGTATGACTGCTGGGCCATTGATAATCCAAATGACTTCAACATGATCAGCTGTGGAGGTATAGGCCCTTTAAGATTTTTAACACCTGCTCAATATTTGAATGCTTAATGATTTAAGGCTATTTGTTGGCCTACAAAGTAGTAGAAAAGTGGGTATAAATATGAAACATTAAACAATGAAATATTGTTAATATGATTTGAACACCCATTGAAAAGCAATTTAACCTCTGATTGCAATATGATGTCCTAGCTGATTCAGATATGTGAGTGCAGTGTATGGATGTGTGTGTGCGCGTGTGCATGTGTGTGCATGCATGTGTGTGTGCATGCAGGTCTGGAGATGGCATGGGTTCAGCGTCCTCCAGAGAAAATCACCAACGGGGAAGAGTTTAATGTTACCTACACTGTAACAGCCTCAGATTCCTTTTACCAGTATGCAGTCAGGAACAGGATATTCCAGTTCAGGTATGTGCTTGTAAGCTCTGGATACCAGACCATGAATATGCAGCATCAGAAAGCACCCACGCGCACACTCATTGGATTACGTATTGACACATTGTGTCATTAAAGTCCCCACACACCATTCCTTTATTCTGTTGCAATTGTGTTCCAGTTTCATTCAAACATTCAGTTGCTGTTGCGCTTTAAAACAAATCATGTCTTAACCTGATTGGCTGTGTGAGTGGGAGCAGCAGAACAGGTGGCTGGTTTTCCAATTCTGACTTCACACCTCTGACCATAATCAAATGCCACATTGATGACTTAGGGCCAAATCTGACTGATGGCTTGTTAAACACCACAATTCTTTTGAAACATTTTGGCTAAATGACATGTTCGACAGATTTCAAAATGAGTCTAATCATGCAACTTGAATGCTGCTCAATGTATAACTGGATACAACGTAAAGTAAACATCTTTGTTAATTTGTGTGCATTCATGTGTTGTAGTTACATAGAGTGTACTATACGTAATGTTGACATGCTTGTCCAGTGATGCATCTGAGGCCAAAAGCTTCTGTGATGACCACGAGTGCCCATCAAACTGGAACAGTGCCAATGAGTTGAACTGCTGTGTGTACCATGCCAACATTCACTCCTGCCCTCTGGGCCTCATGGTCAGTACTGTGGCAGCCACTAAACCCCTTTCTCTTCTGCTTTCTGACTTTCACCAGTGGTGTGTGCACACATCATGCTTTTCCTCAACAGTTCTGTCATAGAATGAGGAAATACTATAAATTGTGTAATAGGCATATAATAATAAAATAAATAAAATAAATAATAATAATCGTGCATATTAGTGTAAATTAATTAGTCTTTAAAAGGTTTTCTCATGTAGCTACTGTATACGTCCATCCATCCATCCATCTTCATCCGCTTATCCAGAGTCGGGTCGCAGGGGCAGCAGCTCCAGCAGGGGACCCCAAA
>JAODTR010081610.1:0-14733 GCA_025399935.1 Amblyopsis rosae | reverse complement strand
CGCACACACACACACACACACACACACACACACACACACACACACACACACACACACACACGCACACACACACACACCGGTGTTGGACAACGTCTCCATTTAGTGCAGCCCAACAAACAGATGCTTTCCCCCTCCTCCCCTCTGGAGAGCTGCTGCCGTGCCCGGTGTGACCCGACATGCCACGCCACTGTCTCTAGGCAAACACGTGTGTGCTCACGGGTATACAACACACACACGCACGCACACACACACACACACACACACATACTCACACTTGTGTGTGTGTGACGTTACACCTCTTGTAGCATTTTTAAAGTGGGGGATAGGAGCCCCCAAAGGGTTTCACGGGGTTCAAGGGGGTCACCGGATTATCTCAGATTTATACAGTATATACCCCCACACACACACACACACACACTAAATACTAGCTATACAAATATAATTGCTGTCATTATTCTATAAAAAACTCTCTCACACACACAGTTCTATCCGCACCACCTGGTCACCTCTCCTTCTCTGCTAGCGCAGAGGGAACGCCAGAGGAAAGGGAACGCTATAGAGCTCAGATAACGTAATAAGTATGCGGTCCAGCCCAACTATTGTAAGCTATCTCTCTCTCTGTGTGTGTGTGTGTGCTCTCCAGTGCCTTACTCAAACACACCAGCAGGTTTAATGACACAGGGCTTCACAGTCTTTACCTAGGGATCAAACACTCTTGGAGTGCTTGCTTCCGAGTGTGCAGCTCTTTTTCTTCACCAGTCTTATGCATTATAGGCTCTGTATGAGGTCCTGTATATGTGCAGTCTTTGCTTAAGATAAGAGATAAGATGAACTTGTTTTGCCTTGATAGGGGAATTACATTTTTGAAGCAGGAGGGAGTCACAAGGTAATACAAACAAGAATAATACATAACTTATTAGATAATAGGGCAAATACACACATTAACAAATATAAGACTCCCATGTTGGTTGAGTGTATTTGTGTGATCTGCGAGTTCCCGTGATGTATTTCCTCTTTGCTTTCTGCTTTGCCTCCTTCTACACCCCCATCTCTAACAGCTGTTTATTGTCTACACCATTTTCCAACAGGGGAGGAAGGACAACCTTTAACGTAAACCCGGAGCCCTTAATGAAGATGGATGCTCGCTATTTCATCCCTTGACGCTGACGATTGCTCTTGTTGATTTTTGCCCCGTCCCCGGGGGCTGTGCACAGTGTGTATTTCAGCACATCTCTGAGACAGCTCTCAAATCATGGCACGCAGAATCGCCAAGCCACTCCAAACTGTTTACACATTGTAGTCATCGCTCTGCTGATGTGACATGTAAAGTTTGTGCTACTAAAGTGTGGCTCTCAGTCAACTCTATAGTCAAGCCTATGCTTATGCAATGGACATCCATTAGAGAGAAGTTCCATTCATTAAGGGTTCTAATCTACCACAATAGCTCCTGTGGAGTTTCAATTCATAGTTGTAATTATAAAGACCAAAAAGGATCTTATTCTGGACAATACCTTCATTGTACAGCTCAGAATAAATGTTCCATTCATGCTGAACGCAAACTGTAATTTGTATCTCTAAACACAAGGCAATTTCTATAAGGTTAGAGTTGACATTTTCAGCTGAACCCAAGGTGTGATTTAACACAGTACAAAACAGAATAACGCAAATGGTGTTCAAGTATGCAAATGTCAATGGAAGAATCTGCATAATTATAAAAGGAGCAAAAAAAAAGCATCATTAAGAAATGCATGTGCATATTTGTAACTCCCCGAAATGCATATCAATATGGTTAACTGCGTGTTTATGTCAGATTCAATTACCTTCGAAATTGTTTGGAGAGACTTTGTTGATAGCAGGGTGGGGAATGGAAGCACAGGGAAGTGTGATTTACACTGGCCACAAGACGACCTCAGCCAATACAGGATGTGAAAATGGTTTTGAGGTCAGCAAGCCATGAGGCGCCTTTTAGGTTTACCTTAGAGGATCCATGTGAGTGGCTGCGTGAAGCTTCTGCGTGTGGTGGTTATGGGAGTGGCAAATGGCAGCAACATTCTCACAGTACAGTAACTGCAGTTACCAAAGGCAATATATACTGTGTGAAGCTTTAAAGTTAGCAGATGGTATTTGGCCCTGTGTTAAATAAAAAAATAAAAAAACTGTGACATATGGAGATGTTTTAAAGTATTATTTTGAGTATTATTTTTTTCTAAATATTTTAAGTCAGGTTTAATATACAGTACTGCATACTGACACATGGTATTACTGCGAAGCAATTCAGAAACATTAAAGAAATACTTTCCATTAACTAAATAAAAACATGACTTCCTTAAAAACATAATTTGAATATTGGCTTAGTGAGCCAAACAATCAAGACATGTACAGTTATTATATGTGAATGTATCCATTTTGTTTGTCTTTAAGCTCATTATAATCCTACTGCCTTCTGTCTGAGAACATTTTAGGGCAGAGCGGGTGTTGTACACGCACATCGTCAATATTGGCAGCGAACTGTGATGCTTGCCAGATTGTGACCACAGCTGACTTCCTCTGTAACAAACGGGCACGCACACATGCTCTTAAACACGCACGCACACGCACACGCACACACACACACACACACACATTTTCTGTCACTCATGAATGCTGATTTTTACACACAACCACAATCTCTCTCTCTCTCTCACACACTCACACACACACACACACACACAATCCACAGCACAGTGTGCCATGACTGAAGAAATATGGAAAATATGGAGCACATTTCCGAGGCACTTAGTGTGTCCTCGAGGAGAAATCCATCTGAAATGTTGGTGAACTCATTGATTTTGAAAGGAGAAACTATTATAGTTTGCTGTAGTGTTTACCATGGGAAGATACGGTGTGACCACTCAGGCTTTGAGTCAGTGCACATTGCATGTGGTCCGTCAAGGCTGAAGCAGGGGATTAGACAGTGGTTCAAAGAGCATGTCTGCCAAGTGGGACGCATGGAAAGAATTGTGAAAAAATATGGAATTGGAAACAAATTTAGACGGTGTCAAAAATGTTTTTAAATAAATCAATGAAATAGATTATTGAAACTTTAAATATATACCAATGATAAGATTCTTCAATATGCAAAGTGAAAAACATTAAAAACATATAGTTATATATGTTTCAAGTACTGAAGACCAACCTAGTGTAAAAGTAACCCATCTGTCCATGCAGTCTTAGGTTTGGCTGCCATTGCTGACTGCCCTTCACTAATCAAGTATGTCTGCGGATAGCCAGGCGTTTGATGCTGATGCAGGCGTTTACAAGTTCAGCTATGTGTGTGGCCCCCCTACACACACACACACACACATACACACAGATACAGCAAGCCAGAGCCCATACTGAGCCTCCAGCCACCAAGGCACCTTCCCATAGAGATTGCACAGCACATGTTGTTAGCTACGCGACTGCTAGCTCAATCATGGAGCTGTTGGAATTTCCTTCAGTATGCCAACTTTCCATGGATGTGTGAGCAGAACGTGAGCATTGCATTGGCAAGTTGTCCTGGTTGTGTTTTATTTGGGCTTACTTGCTTATGAGAGCTAGTCTGCCGTGTGTTAGTTATATAACTAATACATTGCAAATTTTGAATTTTCACACACTGGTATTATAAGTAGGGTTTTATCTGCACATATCCCTCTTTTAGTCTCATCTTTGAAGATATGCTGTTAAAACACCATATTGAATATTAAGTTGAAGAATGATATTGGATGAGTTTTGGTGACTTATCTTGATTCCAGGGTTTTTAAACCCAAGAATAACATGGATAAGGAACCTTCTCAACTGGTCGCTGGTCTTGTCTGAAATACAACCCAGGCATTGTAAGTTTGAATCGAGACTGCAAATCGGCACTGGCACTTACTCTGTCTAAATCCATCAGGGAGTTTAGGGGTTATCTGAGACACAAAAGACTTTCAGATCAGGGGCAAGAAACGTGGGTAGCTCCAGCCTTTTCATCTTTATAGCTGCTTTCTATACTACGCATAGGGGATCTGTTATATTGTAGCAGAAAGGATACACATTCATATGCAGGAATGATAACAACAGGACCATTTGGACTTCAAAGTGCTGGTGTTTATCATTTCTTTAATCGACACAAGGAAATTGTGCTTTCTTTTCTTTTGGCTTTGAAGCAGGTTAAAATGACAATGTTGTGTTTGGTGTTTGCTTTACATGATGTTTATGGGAAGAATTCTGTCCTCATGTGAGCATGGTACTGGCTGAAATGGACCCAAGAATGCAAATATGTTTACAATTGTAGACCCAGCGCAGTGATCGGATTACAATAGTTTAACGGCGATCTAAACACGACCATTGTTCCATGTCACCAAGCATTCCACGTCTCACTTCCTCACGATTCCTGCTTTCATCCGACAAGATGGGGGGGCCGAGTCTATAAAGGGGAGTCGGTAGAAACAAGCGTGCACACAGAAGGCCCGTTGCACCTGTTCTGGGTTCTCTGAGCAGCTACAGGGGCCAGTGGACAAGCTGTCAGCCCGGCTCCTCTGGGACTGTGAAGGATTGGGTGCGAGGGCCACGGTTCTCCAAGTGTGACCGGAGGGAGATGGAGGGCTGACTGAGAGGCGGTCACCGGTGTGTCGGGCTCCTGTCCGTCCTTCATGTAAAAGCGGAGATATGGAAGCATGGCTGCCTCGCTCCACAGTTCAGCCTGCCAGGCTCTGCCTAGCCCTTCATGTCCCCCGGTGACAGTTGTCACGGCCCGGTGCCAACCTGCCGTCCCCCTACCCCCACACCTGTGACTGACCACGCTGAGCAGAGGCCTGTGGTTTCAATAAAACATGGAGGATGGCCGAGCAAAGACAGGCTGTGTGAGTGCTGACGTGAGTTCCTGCCTACTGTGTTTGTTTTTCCCACCGACCTTCACTTTACTGCTTATTGCGTATATTGGATTCACAATAGTTTAACTATTATGCATGTTGCCTTATTGCCTTCCAGTCTTTCCGGTCATACTGTAGCTGGATTATGTCGTAATTTCATCATTATAATGTTTTTTGAGAAGACGTTATGAGCTCATAGGTAATGCCCTACCTTGCTGTCTCCATGCATCTCAATATCCCATGAAATTCTCTAATGAATATAGAATTGATTTTCTTTCTGATGTAATTTGTTCCTCTGTAAGGCTGCACCATCCTACAAATTAAACGGATCAGTTCACATCAGACGACATCACAATATCTCCTTGTCGTATCGAGCATAGACGCCCAGACCTTAGGCTATGACACAGTAGTCCC
This sequence comes from Amblyopsis rosae, assembly GCA_025399935.1. Classification (NCBI taxonomy): domain Eukaryota; kingdom Metazoa; phylum Chordata; class Actinopteri; order Percopsiformes; family Amblyopsidae; genus Amblyopsis; species Amblyopsis rosae. The sequence continues at coordinate 9,448 of JAODTR010081610.1, read as the reverse complement.
TGAAGCATGCCAGCAATGTTTCCTATCTTAAACAGCACCCTGCAAACCCCAGCTGTGTATATTTGTCTCTTCCTGAGAGGACTGTAAATAGAAGCCCTGGGAAATGTCCTGAAATATTCATGAAGATGGAAACGGTATTAAGGATGTAACATTGACAATGTGTGCGGACTACATTTTTAAGGCTATTCATCCCAAAGACTGGCATTGTGCATGGTGAATTATGCACGTTAGGCTGGTAAGCCTCTGTAGAATGCATGTGAGCTATCAGACAGCACCCGTTCCACAGGAATATCAATCAAGGTTGTTATAATATGATGACAAGCCCAGCTAGAGAAACACAGTAGGGATGATTCAAGGGCTGAGTGATTTTACGGCCTAGTGGACAGTTGGAATGGTGTTCTGCTATGGAGTTATAGTTATGTACTGTATGAGTTGGACTTCTCAGAGAGTGTCAGTACTCTTCATAACTTCACATTCCATTGGAATAAATATGGAATAAAATTGTCCCAGAAATAAAGACAAAAATTATTACAATGGCAACATTTTTACTAATACAGATTTTGTGATACCGATATGACTGTATTTTATGCAGCATATTTAATGCTTTATCTTCAGCTCTGGATTCTGGATTCCATAAGATTGTCACAACGCAATGATGGGTGAGTGCAGAACAGATGAAACACACACAGGTGCACACAATACAGCGCTTAACAGTTGCCTACAGAAACATAAACGAAAGAGCTACAGCAAAACAACAACCGACAAAGAGCAAAGGAAGTTCCAACCTTATATAGCCCCACATACACACAGCTGAAAACAATGAAAACACTGCATGTGTGGATGTGGGGCGCTGGGGAAAAATCACACCTTTGAGACCAACTGGGAATGGTGATGAGCCATCCCTGGGCGCAGTCACGGTCGTTACAAATATAAGGTGTGATATATCTTATATATAATTACATTAAAAAACATATTGCACTGAAACAGCTACATGGCTTTATGAAGTTAACACATCACGACTCAAGATCTGCCGTCTCTATACCGCTGCCAGAGGAAACCAACAGTATGTCATTACAATAATACAGACATTAGCAAAACAATAGACATGAGGAGGCTGTTCTGTGCGTGTGTGAAGGAGATGGAGTGCACTCCGATGTATCTGTTTAGCATGCTCTTTCACAGGCCTCTCTTGACAGGTACCAGAGAATGTTTACTCCAGCGGTGATGTTCAAACAGTGCCCTTTTGACGATTCCCCACATTAGCATCGACAAGGGTTGCTCTTTTGACAAACTCACATTATTTCTATAGACAGATAGACACAGCACGCCACATTCATACTATATGTGCACACATGAGAAAACACTTTTTTGCACTCACTTTTTTCTAACCTGACTTTTTTTCTTTGTTATGCTACCAGTCCTGTACACCCCCACTAATTCTCCAGCCACATCAAGCACAACAGTGAGTGGCAGGAGAGGAGAGAGAGCATGAGATAGAGATAGGGAAAATGAACAGCAATTACCAACAGAAAAGGGAAAAAAACTGTGACATAAACAAAAACGGTCAACTCAGCACGAAAAAAGCCTTCACGGAAATATTTTACAAATCGTTTGGATGTGGGCAAACAGGATTTCTCTGTGTCAACACCACATGGAAAATTACAGTGTCCGGCAAACCAGACAGGAAATGAGAAAAGACAAGAGAATAAACAAAGATTAGTATGTTTTGCTTTACGGTACTGCAGAGAGGTAGAACATGCTATGGTATCCTGCACACCACACTGTAGGTCCTGCAGATTACAATAATCATTTTTCTATTCGTAGAGTCCTAAGTGTTGGTGAATACAACATTGTATTCTTTTAAAAATATTCTGTGTTTTTAGTATTACTTAACATATATGTATTTTAACTATAAAATGTTTGGGAGTCATTGGGGGGAATTCAAAAATTGTAAATGGTATTACTTATACGTTGTTATTATGCTGTTTTTTGTGGGGTATTGCTTCCAATGAAAAATATTCTGTGTGTTTAGTATTACTTAACATATATGTATCTTAACTATAAAATGTTTGGGAGTCATTGGGGGGAATTAAAAAATTGTAAATGTTATTATTTATATGTTGTTATTATGCTGTTTTTTGTGGGGTATTGCTTACAATGAATGGTGCATGCATTAAAACTATTGGAAATCACTGTGTATGTAATGGCTTGCTTTTGTTTTCTTATTACATTTTTTACTATACAAAGCAAAGTATTCTTGTGAAACCTTCAATGGCAGTGAGAAGAGACATTTTGCAGAGCAGCCATTGCATCAAATAAAATGTTCAACGCTTAAACAGTTGTGTGTTTTATGGTGTTCCTGGGGAAATTACTTCCAACCTGCATGATGCTTCTTTTAGAGAGACAGGTCTATTGGAGTTTGCTCTGGAACGTGACTATTGCAGCACTCAGATCGTTATTGTTCATGAGAATGGAAACCCAATCCAGTATATTCAGCACAGTCTGCTCTTGGCATTCAGTACAGTCTGCTCCAAGTTTCTATAATTCAGAACTTGTCAGAGTGTGCGTATTTCCTTGCTATCCCAAAGTGACACCTGCTCGACTAGACACACTCTGAAGTAACAAATGATAATATCCCACTGACCAACTTCCAAATGTTTGCACGGATGAGTGCATACACACATGCGATATATGACCCCAGGTATATGAGGAAAGCCTGGAAGTCTCCTAACGCTCTTGGCAGGTGTTACACAAGTGCTGTCCATCAGCCTGTTTGCCAGAAGTTTGAAAACGTGGCCCGGGTGGCTTTCTGTTTGCTCGATACCAGTCACAGAGTGGCTCTGGGCTGAATCCTGGTGGGAGAGCTGCAGGGACCTCCAGACGGAGATTCAACAGGTCTACGTACATCTGAGCTGGATTCCACGCTTTGGTCTGAGCAAGGGACGCAGCTTCATCAGAAGGAAAAGCAGCTGGATAGCTAGACACTCTGGGAACTCACAGCCAGTGTCTGGGTGGATCATTTTGACAGACAAAAAAAAAAGAAAACGAACCAGCGATCTGGCCAAACACGTTTGTAGGCGTGAGGAAGCCCTCTTAGGTTTCAGCTGTCTGCCAGCAGCCCCCATATGCCTCACCCTGAGGAGAGAACGTGATGGAGCAAACACAATGTGAAAGGCCCTCTCACACACACACACACACACACAGCACACCACACCACACATAGGGGGTTAAGCCTGTTTCAAACACACAGGGTTTAACCTCAACATCACCATGACCACTACCACCCAAATTGATAAACAATCACGTCAGGCCTATGCACACACATGCACACACACGCACACACACGCATACTAAGATCACGTTGCACAGACAGAATTAACCACACATATATGATCTTATTCTGTACACACATGCGCGCGTGCACACACACACACATACACACAACACGCACCAGTACACACGACCTACACCTCTTGGTGCCGGTCCTACAGTATGTGTATGTGTGCCCTACATCCAGGCAGGCAGCTGTGTTGGTGGTCAGGTTGTTGGTGCTGACAGCTGAAGGCCTGTTGGTCCATAAAAGTTTGCCTTTAGGCCTTAACACACCAATAGCATGCATGCATGCATGCACAAACACATGCACACGCCAGAGCAGCTAGCTTGCAGTCATACACAGACATCCACCCCTACTGCTTTTTATATCGTCGTAAAAAGGCATACTAACGCCCACACACAAGCACATACACGCATGCACACGCATACACACTCACCCACACAGGTCATCTGGCCTTTCTCATGGCCAAACCTGCCAGTTTTAGCTTGCCCCCAATACCTCCCTAATTCCATACACCCATAACTTCTTCTACTGCCTATTAAACATATAAAGAGATGCCTTGTTGGGTTGTTGTGAAGGGGGACCTTAACTCTTGGCGTTCCATTACAGTTTACTTGGCAAATGACAGACATCTCTTGTATCCCAGAAATGTGAGAAATGGGGAAAAAGATCAAGAGTTCTCATCTTGTAAACTAGATGGTTGGGTTTCACAACGAAACGTGCCCAGCTAAATCAAACACGTTGAGAGGCCACGGAACAGTGATTGAAAAATATCCTTGATTTTGCTGACCTCGCATAATTTACATCAAATGTGTTGTGGCAATGGCAATGTTGTACAATGTGATTTTGTGCCATTCGGCTGTGCAAGGACTTGATTATTTTAGTCCCTGTCACTTAAGCTTGTCACAGAATGATGAAAACATTTCTGCTGAAACCACAACATAAATATAAAGACAATTCACTGCTGTGTGTGTGTGTGTGTGTGAGTGTGCGCGTGCGCGTGTGCGTGTGCGTGCGCGTGTGCTGCTCATAGTCCTCTGGGTTGTGCACGCCCCTAAGACAGTCAATTTGTCAATGCTCCAAAATGTACAGTAGAGCATGGGCCTCATGGGTAATATATTCACCCTAGGGAGAAGCCAATGTCCGTACCTCTTAGCGGTGTGAATTCTTGGAGGGCGTTTTCCTAGGGAGTCTGTAAAACTGTATTATAGTGAACAAATCAGTTAATAGCTCCTTTACGGCATATTCTAAACTGCGCTTTAAAAAAACCTTTCATCTCAATTGCTGTCCTCCCATGTGGCCCGAATGAATACACAGATAATTAATGGACTCTTTGCCATATTAGCTTGGATGAGAAATGAACATTTTACTGCCTGTCAAATGTTTGCTAATCACTGTTACACACTGCATTCTCGCATCCATTATTTACTCCTATGAATGAATTGCCAGTGACCAGCTCACACCCACTGCAGTCATGAAATGTGTTTTGCATGCATACATTCTTCATAAGGCCTCACTGCTAGATAGTGACACAATCCAAAGAGAGTACTTCAAGAAGCATAATAAATAGTTTATGGCATCATCAGAACTCTTGAAGTTCTGTATGGTTTGTAGGATCTCCCAGTAGAATAGGCGACATTCATCTGCAGAGTACCTGTCAAAGATAAGAAAAGAAATGGCTGCTAGCAATGCTACAAATAGAGTATAATAGATTGAATGAACCTTCTGTGCAGTGGGTTCACAGCCTATATAGCTAACTTGTTTTACATGGATGGGCTAAATCGTGCACATGGCCTTTGTAGAACATTTGACACTTCACCATTAAACAATCCATTTTAGATAATAGTCTGTAAATTCACTGTGATCTTGTGAATACTTTTAATATATGATATATGTTATGTAGATGTTATACAGTACGTTGTATGTGCGCTGAATGTGCTGTACTGAGAAGGGCAAAGAAGATAAGAGCAGTTATAATTAACCTGTAACAGCTTTGACAATAATGTGCACTGCTGGACACCTGGATTTGTAGGCAGGCTGCACTGTCTCACAAGTGAAGCTGGAAGTTGGCAAGCTAATTAGGAGTGTGTTGTGGTATAGTGTGAAGGGGTTCCCGTGTGGCTTCCTGCTTCTCTGGGTGTGCGTACATCCAAACAGCTTGTTTGTGGCGAGGGCTGACAGCATGAGATTTGAAGAGCAAAAGCTCTATATGTGAGATAGAGGGAGAGAGAGAGAGAGAGAGAGAGAGAGAGAGAGGAACCAAAGAGTGGTAAGAGGAGAAGGAGAAGAAGCTGCAAGCCAAGTAGAGACACATAGAGACAGGGAGTCAGAGAAGGTTAATCATGGTCTTGCAGAGTGTAGTAGAACTGAATCTGCTCACAATTGTGTCTCTCTAGCTCTAGAACTGCACAAAATAAAAGCTTTTGCTGTTGGGAGAAAACAATACCCTTCCTCCTGCTGTGGTATGATTTATATCCCTGCAAACATATCCAGAAAATGAAACACTTAAAACTGCATCAGCATTGATTCTTGCAACTGTATTTTATGTGACTTGAATTTCTGTTTGTTTTTGTCATTTAATATGGTATTCACCTTGTACTTTGTAACATGTTCCATGTCTTATTAAATCTAATCAAAAGGTCATAGCTTCTATCCCCAAGATAAGCCACAGCACAAACTGTATTAGAGCACCACCACAACTGATGTTTATATTGCATGTAAAACATTTTTGGGCCATAAGGATATACTACTAATAATAATAATAATACTACATGTATGTTAAATATATTGTTTTTACAGTACAGTATATTGTCATTACTAAAATGGTAGTGTACATTAATTACCCAAATGGTGCAGAGTGGATTTAACACTGGTTACAACCACACACACACCATTACATGTGTTCAGGTTTGTACTATGTGCAAATAACCGACACTGTACAAGCCTGATATTCTACTGGGCTGTTGTAGTCGACTCAGACTACAGTATAATGTACAGTGTACACGACACCACCCTTGTCTTTAAGCTTCTACACCCGGCTGGAAACATTGCACAGCGGCCGAGGTTCACATCCTCCTATAGCCTTTGATCTCTTTTTACAAGCTTAAAGCAATCGCACGCACACCACATTAAAATGTTCATAATGTCGGTGAAGGGGAGGAAACCCCATCGACAATAGGCAGGGCTGGTATATATCTGCACACCCGCACTGAGTAAAGGTGGAGAGCCCTTGAAGTTCACTTTCCTACTTAAGCTAGCATGTTTTGCTGTGTGGGAAATGGCGGCAGACATATGGGTGAGCCACTAATGCACATTTCTGTTTCATGTGCATTCATGTTAAAGTTTATCTGTGCTGCAAAGCGCTACCGTAGCGGCGCTACGGACCGTAAGCAACACTCTCAGCAACACTTTCAGCTACTGTTTAATACGCTGGGAGGATGAGGAGCGGCAGAGGTCCAAATCTGTGACGTATTGTGTTTGGATTTTTGGATAGGATTTATTGCAAGGCTGAGAGACACTGCAGCCCGAAGAACCTAAAAATCAGTGACCACATTTTTCACGCCTTCCGAGTACAATAAAGGCTATTTGTATTAATTTGCCACATGTGAATCAGAGGCGTTACACGCAGAGCACCGCAGGGAGATATAAGCTCTGAAGTAATGGCCGTCGGTTGATGTTCCAGCAAACCTACAGCAATGTATCATCAACACATACAATGCAACCCCGCCAAATGAATTGCAGTGTAAACATATGACAAATTCCTGTAGAACATGCTTCCATCTTAAACGTGCTTTAATCAGAACTATGACCCTGACTGCTGTACTGAGTATACGTCTGGCTAGTTAATGCATGTGCTAATGCTCAGTTATCTAAATCAGAATCTGTGTGTACTTTGGACACAGGTAGAGTGGTCCATCCATCCTGTCACTCATTTTAATTGGGTAAAGCTATACCTTGGCAACGCTTACAGGCTTATGTATGATCCAGTATTAGTGGTTCTAGGTCAGGAAGTTGGCTGTTGCAGCAGACTTCCTGGTTGAGATCCAGGTGGAAGGAAGTCATCAGCACACTACTGTACGTTTCTTTTCATTTGCTATTTCATTTTCTATTCAGTGTAACTGTACATTGTCAATGTGTCCGTTTGTCAGTGCTATCATAGAGGAGAGGTAAATCATGTGTGTGCATTTTTTTTTCCTCTGTTTTCTTTTCTTTCTTTTTCTAGCAGTATTAATAATGCGTAATATCCTGCCTGAACACCTGGCAGACAGGACACACATGGCTATCTACACGCACCAGTGGAGACAAGGGCAGTAATAGCACAGCTTTATTTGTAGATTAATTATGTGCTGTACAATACTTACAGTGTGCTGCCTGAAAACAAGAACATCACAGACGTCAATTAATGATTCCCTCTTATGTTACGTTGATTCTCCCCCTCTATGCACATCAGTGCCATCCTCGAAACCTGATCTTGACTTGAGCCTATTACATCACTGTACCATCAAGCCAAAGACCACAGCTCTGATTGCACAGCTAAGAGTTGTAATTGCAGGATTTCGGAGCATAATGACTGGGAGGTTGTTAAACAGAGCACATGGTTTGTCTAGCTATCCTTACTTCCTGACCGCCTTCACTGTGCACAAGGTCCTCTTCTGGGGTAAAAGTGAATGTTAAACTGTCAAGCAGGTTACTTTAGAGCAGTGCTGTTATAAAGTTGCTCAGTTGGTTTGGTAGGCCTAGGTTTTGAAGGGAATGTTTACGTACAAGCCGAGTGATCCAACGGTCTGGGATGGCTATTCACAGTCAAAATCACATACATCCAAATTTCCACAATGGAAATTGTGGATTCCCCGTGCAGTGGACCATATGAGGGCTAGACATAGCATTTTTACTCATCTGAATTGAAGACATTTACCCCAGCTCATCTTGAATGATTACCGTAGCCTGCAACAGTTGGCATCTGTACTGCAGCCAGAATAAAGTGTGCACTGTAATACACCCCCACAACGGTTCCCTCACAAAGCCCTTTTTGTTCTGATGGCCGCGGGTACGGGGGGTCCCTCTATGACCTGCTACACCCCCTCCACCCCAGCCATATTCCCCCTCATACCCCCTCCTTTTTGTCCATTAAGCACACTGATTCCCATTTCAAATTGCCCTGTTATTAATCCCAATCACCCGGAACACATCGACCACAACTCCCCAAAAAAACATGCATGCCCACCAACCAGCCCCTCCACCTATCCATCTCAGATTTTATGCACTGATTCTAATTAATTAATTGCATCCCAGGTGATTTCACTTCAAGATGAAGATAGGAAAATAGAAGTGGGAAAAATCTGCATCCCAAAGGTATCACCAAATTGGCAACAAAAGCTCCTCAAGCGAAAAAAAGGCCCAGTTCATTACATCAGGGTGAGATGGCTTCTTGTAGCTGCTTCCTAACTCATGCTCGGCCGTCCAAGACCAAAATACCTCTGCTTCTTTTCCTTATTTTTTTTCTCTCTCTGTTCATACTTGTCAATCTGCCACCCACAAACCCCTTGCCAAAAGCATATTGGAACGAACCCACAACAAATTGATAGCATATTTAAGTATTTTGGATTATATTTTTGAAGAGAATAAGTGGAGGAGGCTTTGAACAAAATCATGTTTCTGGCCAAGGCTTTATGAATCCCAGGGAAAATATTTAGCGCACCATTTCTGCTGTCTTGAGTAAAAAAGATATTTACACATTTAAAATGTCTAATTTATTCAAAAGTTGATGTTTATGCATATTCTCTTATGTCCTTCCAGGTTGCTCATGGACACAGATTTCGGAAGCGGAGGCAACATTTTATTTTTGCCTCTCACAGTATCTTAAGAATCTGCTATAATTTCATTCTAATGAGATGTTCACAATAATATGACACCTATTCTGACAAAAATGATTTGTGCTATTACTCCAGAAAGTGTGTTATATTGATTATCATGACTTATTGTAAGTATTTAATTTGGAACATATACCTTATGCAGAGAAAGCTTTACAAATTATTGATTTTATTAGATTTTTTTGTGGTTGACTCAATCCTTTGCTAGAGAAATTAGCACTTTTAGAGATTGGGGACAATATAA